>PVHX01002882.1:0-156227 GCA_004024805.1 Geosciurus inauris
CTTCAAATAAAACCTTCATGCTTGAATAGAAAAGTACAATCTGAAAAGGAAGCTGGGATGGAAGAGGTAGCTAAACTTGTAAATGAAAAGTATACAGGAAAGACAAGAACTCAAAGTGTTCACTATCCACTTCAAGACACAGGGGATAGAAACAGATAACTCTCTCCCTTATAAAAAGAAAAACGCTAGATAAAAAGAACCTTTTCAATTTCTTTGAACCCAACCAGAAAACTGTGATGAACAGACAGACACAGAAATACAGAGAGACAGGTGCCTGCTAAGAGAAGCAGGGCATGTGCATTTATTTTCCTTGGCAGATGTCAGTAGACACATAGAAGCTGAAACTCTCTAGTGAATTGCTAAATGCTAAGCCTGAGCTGATGTGAGTTTGTGTAGCCCCAGCGGGGACAGGTTTCAGTCAAAGTGCATGTTGTAAACTGCCATTGCTATTCTCTTCAATGCAGAGTTCCTCCTGGGGACTCCCTGTACATGTTTGCTCCCAGCTGCAGAATGTATAACAGAGCATTTATATGTATGTTGTAAAAACATTACACCTTTATCTAGAATGAGATTGTTTCCTATTAAAGCCATCATAGGTTTCAATTAATACAAAATCCCTGGCTGATGTAGCAGTGGATGTAACAAATGGATCTCATACAGTGATCTAAGAGCCAGCACAGTGCTTTTCCATATTTTACTCATAGTGATATTTAAAATGTCCTCTGGGATGAGAGTTGAATCAGAGAGAAACTGTGAAACAAGATGGCATCAGAATCAGTTCTACGTGTAACTCCCCAAGAATCTGAAAAGCTGGTTCTTTCTTTACATTTCATTTTCCAGACGGAGATGCTCACTCACCCCTTGCTTCCAAATGCCTGAGAAACTCAGCCCACTGTGACATGGACTGTAGCTTCAGCACGTATCACAAGGAGCACACATTCACAGTATAAAAGGTTCACTGAATGAGTGCATCCATGTGACAGGCGCCTGGTTCATGGAAACCAGGATAATATAGTATTTTCTGTGCAAAAGCATTTTGGTAATTTTGCCACTCCAAATTCGTCCTATGGGAAACAAAACAAAAATGCATTCCACAAAATGCAGAGAGTGAAAACACTCAGTTGTAACCTATCTTTGATTCTCAGTTGGAATGGAAGTACTGATTGGTTTCAGAGAGAATGGCTCAGCAGTAAACCAGAGCCCACTGGCTAATGCATCCGTGAAAGCTGCTTCAGAATGTGACGGAAGAAAACTAAGTGGAAAAAAGTAGATACCCCAGGAAAAAATCAGGTAAGCTCAACTACCCTGACCCAGCTACACCTGCCACCAGTCTGAGAGGCTTACACTGTGAGGGGCAAAAGCAAGACAGCAGAATTTTCCATTTCTGCAGAATCTGTTGAGGAATTCCATCACATCTATACAATTTCTAAGTCTCATCGGCACACAAAATTTCATTAACTACCAACCCAACCTCCAGAACCCTCCTGTTGAAGAAAAAGTCATCTTAGGAACACCCTTAACTAGCTAATTTATGACTCTGCTCATTCAGCAAAAGAAATGTGTTCATTCTATCAGATTTCAAGGATCTTAAAATAGGCCTGATTCTTTATACATTTTTTATCTACTAAATTCTTTTAACTCAAAGCAAACCTTATCAATAAGTTAAGTTCAGAGGTTACTTTTTAATATTCTAGCTGCTCCGTACTATAAGGCTTTTATACAACATTCTTCTTCTTTTTTTCTTTTTCCACTGGATAAACAATGGCCCACCGAAAAGCAAATCTGTTCATTTAGCAATGCAAAGTTCCTTCTGCAATTTTCATTGTAGAAATAAGAAAGTTAGTAAACCCCTATCTCTCAACATGCACAAAACTCAACTCAAAGTGGATCAAGGATCTAGGAATTAGACCAGAGACCCTGCACCTAATAGAAGAAAAAGTAGGCCCAAACCTTCATCACGTCGAATGGACTACCTGAACAAGACTTCTAAAGCATGAGAAATAAAATCAAGAATCAATAAATGGGATGGATTCAGACTAAAAAGCCGCTTCTCAGCAAAAGAAGTAATCAATGAGGTGAACAGAGAGCCTACACTTTGGGAGCAAATTTTTACCACATGCACATCAGATAGAGCACTGATCTCCAGGATATATAAAGAACTCAAAAAACTTAACACCAAAAAAAACACAACCCAATCAATAAATGGGCTAAGGAGCTGAACAGACACTTCTCAGAAGAAGAAATACAATCGATCAATAAATATATGAAAAAATGTTCAACATCTGTAGTAATTAGAGAAATGCAAATCAAAACTACTCTAAGATTTCATTTTACTCCAGTCAGAATGGCAGTTATCAAAAATACAAACAACAATAAGTGTTGGCGAGGATGTGGGGGGAAAGGCACACTCGTACACTGCTGGTGAGACTGTAAATTGGTGCAATCACTTTGGAAAGCAGTACAGAGGTCCTTAGAAAACTTGGAATGAAAACACCATTTGACTAAGGAATTTTTAATAAACATTTACTTCTGCAAATTTCTTTCCCTACACAATATTCATGTCATCAAAAAATTTTTTTTATTTTCATGAAAGTATTAAATGTGTAACATACATACATTTGTGTGTGTATGTGTATGTGGATTTCCCTTACATAAATATATGCATAAAATATAAGATATGCTATGGTTAAGATATTATAATAAAGGCTAGTGAAATACCTTTTGTTGTTATTAAAACTATAACAAAACTAATCCCTAGCATGAGCTCCCTTTCAAAAATTTATAAAATGACAGTATAATAAAAAAATCAATATTCATTATGTTATAATGGTTCTTATATATTTATTATACACACATATATATACATATATATTACACATGTATATATATGTGTACAATAAATATATATTATTATACACAGGAATTCCATCAGATCTATACAACTTCTAAATCTCGTCTGCACACAAAATTTCATTAATTACCAACCCAACCTCCAGAACCCTCCTGTTGAAGAAAAAGTCATCTTAGGAACACCCTTAACTAGCTAATTTATGACTCTGCCCATTCAGCAAAAGAAATGTGTTAGTTTTATAAGATTTCAAGACCATATATATATATGTATATATATAGATGTGTGTAATACATATATATGTGTGCGTATACTTATATGTATGTCTTTATGGTGTGCTGCATAATTGTGTGTGTGTGTACATACATCCCCATTGTGGAATGGATACATCAAGCTGATTAATAGACATGCTACCTCACATACTATTTTTCTGTGCCAAGAACATTTAGCATCCACTTTCTTAGCGATTTTCAAATATTCAATACACTGTTACTAGCTATTGCCACTGTGCTGTGCAGTAATTGTCTTGAATTTGTTCCTTCCAAATGAAATTTTGTGTCCTTTGACCAACAGTCTTTTAACCCTCCTTGTAATGGTCCTTTTTTAAAATCCAGTATTAACAGGTTTTGAGTGTTGTATATTGCTTTAAATAAATTATTCCAAGATCTCTGTACCCTTTTCCCAGATAATTTCTTAAAAAAAGAAAAAAAAAAAGGAATGCAAAATCTGTAGAACTTCTTTTTTAGGAAACCAAAACGACTTCTATTCTGTTTTTTTCTGAGAAAAAAGACAATTATGGTTTATTCGTGCCTCATTAAATGAAGAACGTTTCAACTGGATCTCACTTCTATAACCTGTCTCAAATTAAGTGCAAGAATTATGAATGGGTGGCCTCTGGGACTATAAATGTCAGTAATGCTATTAAATAAGGTCCTGTGGTCTCTTCACTCACCCCTGCCACACACATTAAGAGCAGGTGTCTGGCCCTCTCCATTTACCTGAGCAGTGTGGAGGGCAAATCTGTCTGCCTACCCCTCTCAATGGCTGAACATGCCAGTTGGGGGATGGAGTGGTCCTCTGCTGCAGGGGACTGGGAGTCATGGGAGGAACATATGAAGGGTGCTAGAAGAGCCATTTAACACACCATCAAAGCAAGTCTTTTATTTTATTTTTTGTGATCCTGAAATGACCTCT
Source organism: Geosciurus inauris (assembly GCA_004024805.1). Lineage (NCBI taxonomy): Eukaryota > Metazoa > Chordata > Mammalia > Rodentia > Sciuridae > Geosciurus > Geosciurus inauris. Next base: position 4,043 of record PVHX01002882.1, read on the forward strand.
CTTCCCAAAGACAAGCTAGTTCATTGAGGAGGAAAATTCTTAATTAAGCCAAATTCCAAAACAGTGCAACTATAAGTTCATTTAAATTTTATATCCTTATGTAAATTAGATATTTATTGAGTGATTTGCCATCACTATGCTGATGGGTGGCTAACGGGTAGGATTCTACTGCTGAGACAGAAAGCACTTCTTGGGTCCACTCTGTGCACAAATGCTGTTTTTATCATTTGGCTTCCCAAATGTTCTTGCTTTTATCTCTTTACATAGCATTCACTCGTCCTACAGATGACCAGATACCATCTTTGAATCTTAATGTCAAAAGGGTAAACTACTCATATTTAAAGAAATGTAGTTTATTCAGAGATAATTACTTTAATTAAAAAAAATATTCTTCAAAAAACTAAGTTTATAAATAGTTGGCAATCATATTTCTGACTAATGTTATCCAGATCGGCCTACACTCTCCCTTTATTAGCACTTGGCAATTTTAAACTAGTGTATTTTTTTTCTGTCCATAAATATTATTGACGTGCACATGCATAATGAAATTCAGTCTAAGGGGATTCACTAGTTGATGTATGATGTTCTTGAGTCTTTAGCCAAGAACTCAACATTTCCTACTTTAGAAAATAGAATTCAGTGCAATTAATGAAATAATTACTATAGTGTTTGGAAGACACTAATGTACTTAAAAATTAATTTAATCATTTTAAAGATAGGAAGCTACTTCTTTTAAAGAATGGGTTAAGTGTGTGGTAAGAAATATAATACTCATCTGGCTTCAAATTCTACTCAAAGTCAACAAAGCCTGGAGCTGCAACATTGAATACTGATTTTATTGCTTTACCTAAATCATTTTTCCCTTTCCTCCAATATTTTCTTTTGTATTTTATTTTTTAATTCACTGAGTCATAGAAAATAACTCCCCATCTGTAAGCCTAGGGTGGTAATTTTGAAGCTAGTTGAAGTGAAAATATAAATTACTTCTTTTCTTTTTCCACTGTTATTGTTCATTGGAACACAAAGACAGCAAGGGGGACATTCAAGATTTTGTAGTTCAGTTTATTTTTGAGACAAGCAAGCTTGGGCCCAGAGAGATGAAGCAAGTTACTCCAGATAAGGCAGGTACCTCCTAACAGGACAGCAGGGTCAGCCAGGCCTCCCAGTTCCCAGTGGGACCACACACCAGCCATGACTTCAGCGTTCCTGAGGTTTAATATTAATTTTCTTTTATAGTTCTTTAATCTGAAAATAAACAAAAAAACCTGCAGGGCTTTTCTGTCTGTGTAAATGCAAAGCTAAGAAAGCAAATTTCTCCACTAATAAAGGACCTTCATTTGTTATTTACTTTAAAATCTCAGAGTTAGAAAAAAATTTTAAAAGGGGCAGAATTTGTTTGGCAGCCTTATGGCTCCAAGCTCAGGTCCCTCCCTCATCCTTTCCTGACAACACCTTCCCCTTATGCTCTCTGGAATCAGATGCTCATCTCTCTTAAGAATTTAAGGCATATCTCCACCAACATTACTCACAATTGCAAAGATGCGATTTTCTTTAAGGAATACATCTTTTGTGATGGAATGTCTGAAAGTTATATTTGTAAATTTAGATCAACAATTCTGCCTGCCATTTCCTCAATTATGCCACAAATATCTATTCAAATGCTTACTTACATCCCTTCTTTCCAAAGGATTTGTGGTCATTCCATGCCCCAGAGGAAACCAGGTAAGAATTCTGCAAGATTCTGAGTACATCACACATTGATGCATCTAGATGTTTTAGTCTGTACATACTGGTAAGAGCTTCCAGACTTCCCCTGAAGTATAACTACAGAAAAAAATGAATGAGATATAGAAAGAAAAAAGAAAAATAACAAAAATGACACCAAATAAGAAAAAATAGCTAGTCATGTTTAAAGTAGAAGAGAAAGCTTTTGCTTATATAAAAATCAATCCAAAGTCATGTACTACAAGTCTAATAAGCTCCTTTACACTAATAAGTGCAAACATTTTGTTTCTCTTACAAAATGTTAATGCAATGCAAATGGTATTTCTCTATCTTAAATAAATGTACCTTTCTTGACTATAAATTAATAAAAATAGATCTAATTATAAGGGTTTAAAATACTCCTTTTTTATGCAACATCTAAATTATATAAATGTTGAAATCCAGAAAGAAAACAGAATACATTATTGGGTCCATTTCTTCTCGTAAACATTTCAAATTAATTATTAACTTCCTACAATCAACTAATTTATTTTGATATGCTAAAACCTAAAGGGTTCTGCATAAATTATTTTAATTGCTTCAATTTTATCTGTAATGCTCTATATTTTCCACTGAGCTTTAATTAGAGTTATTTATATATACTATTATAAACAAGTTACGTATCAGTTTTTTTTTCCCAGAAACTTCAGTCATGAAAGAGAAAGAATAACTAGAAATCAAGAGGAATGAAAATGGTGTGATTTCACAGGAGGCCAGAAATGGCAATAGAAAATAATCTGTCAGGAAATTACTACATTTTCCCTTTGGCTGGCATTTTATTTTATTTAGATTTTCATCAATTGACTAAAATGATACTTCCCAAATTTAATATGCATAAAAAATTGCCTGGAGATCTTATGAAAAGCCAAGTTCTGATTCTGATTCCTTAAGTCAGAGATGGGAGGATCAGTTCTGGAGTCTTAAGTCTCCCTGGTGATCCTAATGCCCCTGACTTGCAAGCCTAAATTGTGTGGTGCACCGTAGGCCTGCCACAGATACATTTGACTGCTTGTTTAAAGATGGTGAAGTGCCAATAATTAAAACATATCTAGTCAATCTAACATTTGAAGCTAGTGTCTATTTTTTAGCAAATCCTCCATGTAAAATTTTATGTACAAGAAATTTTGCAAAGTCGTATTTCAGTAGGAATTTGACTACTCAAATAGATAGGTATGTTTAACAGTGTTAGACATAGGACTCAAGGGAAACATCAAAAGAACAAGCCTAAGGTTTTCAGAGATAACCTTGGAATAATTTGCTTCCCCAAAATTATTCCAGTCATCAATTTTAAAAATAATTTTGTTTTCTTGATTCCTTATTTGATGATACAGATGTTAGCTCCTGGACCAGTTGCCCTCAAACTTCAATATCCACCATAATCACCTGGAAAGCTTGGTCAAACAGATGTCTAGGTCCAAGCCACATGTTCTGATTGCACAGGTAATGTAGAGAGGCTGCTGATCTAGGATGGTAGTTTGTTTCAGATTATTGCATGATTTTGATTACTCATTAAATCTAGACTTTGAGTATTCCATTGTTCTTATTTATTCAATACAAGTAGTACTTAAAATTGGCATGCAGTTTTAATATGCAGAATAAATGGCCTGAGGATCTTTCTAAAATCAAAGTTCTGATTCTGATTCCATAAGTCAGGGATAGGAGGCTACATACCGGATTTTTATCTCTATTATAATCTTAATGCCATTGACTTTCAAGCACAAATTATGTAGCAAGGCTACAGAGCCCCAATGTGGTCTCTCATGAACCTGGCACAGATTTCTGTGCCTTCATGCTGACATAGTACATGAGCCAAAAGATTTTTTTTAAAAACATGAAATATGATCCCTATTCACTAAGATTTCATAGTCCAAGAAGCTAGAGCAAACTAACACAGGTATCCATTCAGTGATATTTCAATGAAGCACATAACAATTATACAATGAAACAATTATATTCAGAAAACTCCTAAAATGACCTGAATTAGCTTGAGTTGGTTTAGCATGAATTGGTTTAATTAAAAAAAAACCCAAAACATGACACTGAAAGTGTTCCTGAAGGTAATCATAGCAAACTTAAAGAACAAATTCTATATTTGTAGATTCCTTGGCATTTTCTATAGAGGTATTTTTGCCTCTTATAAATAAATATTTTTTCCTTTTATTCCAATCCCTATATTTAAAGCTTATTTTATTATTATTTTAAATTTTTATTGTGACTTTTTAAACATATTATATGTTACCTGGTTCTTAAAACAGGCCTGCCAGCATGCATGACCTGGTGGATGTTCATTCATATTCTATTTACATGGGAATCTAAGGAGATGGTCCCCTTGAAACTGTGTCCCAGTTTCTTTTCATTTCTAATCTTATTTCAATAATGTTGCACAACCTTGCTCTTGTCCACAAATAAATATATAAATACACATTGTTAGTTGGTTTTCTATTACTATAACAGATAACCTGAGATAGACAACTTAGAGAAAAGAAAAGATTTCTTTTGGCTCAGACATTTTGGAAATTCCAAAATTGATTGGCCCAGTTCCTTTCAGGCCTGTATCAGAAAATACATCATAGCAGTGAGCTAGTGGCCGAGCCAAATAGCTGACCTCATGACCAAGAAGCAAGAGAGTGAGGCAGGAGTGGAGTCCCCAGTGCTTTCACCAGGTCCCATCTCTTAAAGATTTCACCAGCTACCAGTAGTGCTACCCTGGCAAACAGGCCTTCAACACTTGAGCCTTTGAGGGACATTTAAGATCCCATCCCAACCATAGCGTATCTATTATGTTTTATATTTAGTTAACAATGCACTGAGGAAAGTCACCAAGCCCTCTTCCTTTTGTCCTGAGAATGTACAAGGTTGATCAACTTGTCTTCATGCTGTTCATAAATTTCCAGAATTTCCACATCCTTATCAAGCAGATTGAATATATGAGTATTTTAAGCCACTCAAAATAAGTTTCATATATTAAATAGCACCTGCACCTTGCTTAATTCATATTCATATATATATCTTATTGTGTAGAGGTTTGTTTGGCTATTTAGAAAAAAATTCTTGCAGACTTTCCAGTCTTTAGATTCCCCATAATTTATTTCCCAAAACTGCTTTTCACAGAGAATGAGTTACTTTCAATATTTTACTATTATAAATGTGAATCACAATGAATGAGTTCATTCATGTTTCATAGCAAGTATGCGAATCATGAATGATTAATTATGAGAAGCAAGAGGCTAGTTCAAAGAGAATCATGCATTTATGATTGAGTGTATCACCAAATGGTCCTGGACCCAATCTCTTATGAATTCCGAAAGATGACTCTCCTATGCCTGGGGTGTTAGTTATACTTAGCAAGGTGTACAGGGAACACTATCTACTCCATCTTTTCAGAGATCCTTCTTTATTTTTCAGGCATATGCCTATAGTAATTAATATTCACAGTTCCAAATTATTTAGGTTTAGAATTGAGGAACACGTGGAAAGTTATGCTACAAGAAAAAGCCTATACACTTCAAAGACAGTGTAAGGTTACTGGAGTAATTTTGATGATCTATATGCTTTGTTGCAAATGGCTGATTTTTAGCAAACCAAGTTATTTCACACTCCTATCAACTATGCACTCCTCCTCGTATCTAGTCCTCATGATGTTCAGTTTTTACATTTTAAAGCAGAAGATGGAAAGAAGCAGTGAATGGTAGAGGACCTGCTCATAGCAAGTAGATTCATGCAAAAGACAGAAATCATGTGTGAGCCCTCTTGTCTGATACCTCCCCACAGTAATGGCACAATTAATTTCCACAAAGACTATGAGGAAGCAACTTATGTCATTTTGTTTGATTTCAATGAATATTTATTGAACATCTACTTTGTGACAGGTGCTTTAGTTGTTGATTGGAGATGCAAAGGCAACACAGGAAAGGTCTTCCCTCTGTCCCCTGGAAGGGCTCAGAGCCAGTGCACTCCAGGGGCAGCAGCAGGGCACTAGTTAGTGAGTAGAGGAGCAGCGGTTCCCTGGGGCCTTGGCCAACGGAGGATGCAAGTGCATCCAAAGGACCGTATAGGAGACTCTTGTTCAAACAGGAAGGCCCTCTTCCCAGTAAGGTGAATTCAGCAAGAGGGAAAAGTATGTTCAATTGTGTATATTTTTGAATGTAAGTCAGGTGAAGTTTTCCTTGGTGCCACTATTCGTTTTTCCTCCCAAGAACTACCTGTGAAATGCCACTGGGACACTTCATGCTGACAGTTCTGTGGTGAGAAGTCACCAGACATTCTTAGCACACACAGCACACCAGACATTGAAGGGATGCAGCATGTGACTCACTGGACACAGCAGAGACTGAACATGCAAACTGTGCTGCTTAGTCACTCTCAGGAAGACTAAGTGCTTGGTTTAAAGCTCTTCTATTGCCATCCTGAAATTCACAATAATTGTACTTTTGAACTTGTGTCTTTTAGGTGAAGTTTGATGGAACACTGGGCCCTGCCTATGAACCAAAGAGATATGGGTGATATGTATGTTCCTTATTTTTGCTGCTCTATTTGTGCAGTGTTTACAATGTCCCAAGAGTACAGAATATCCGGGGAATCTTCAAGTGGGTGGGAGGTCAGCAAGCTCCACTGAAGCTTAAGCTTCTACTTCCTGAGGATATGACCCACCTTAGGGGGTGGCAGTGTCCATTGAACCCCAAATTTACAAATGCAGAAAGAAACTATGGTAGTCAGTTTTCCATAACTATGCCAAACACCAGAGACAACAAGTCAGAGAGAAAAGGTCTATTCTCACAGTTTTGGAGGTTTCAGTCCCTGATTGGTTAGCTTGCCCTGTGGCTTTGGGGCTTGTGGAAAGACAGTGCCCCATAGCAGGATCATGTAGTGGGGCAAAACTCCTCACCTCATAACCTGGAAGCAAAAGAGAGAGAAAGAGAAAGGGCCCAAATCTGGTTCAAAGACATGTCCCCAAGTATCTCAAGTCATCCAGTATCTACCTCCCAATAGTGCCACACAGGGGACCATCTTTGACAAGTGGGCCCTTGAAAGACATTTCACGTTCAAATTATAGCAGAAAGGAATGGCAATCCAAGAATCAAAAATAACCAAGGGCCCTGCCATGTCTTTTCTGAGCTAGTATATTATTTTCCTGTGTTAAGCAAGTACGCAGACTGAAGAAGGAGAGGGAAGACAGAGCTGCCTTCCACTTCCTCTCCATTCTCTATCTTCTCACTCATCAGTAAGCAGGTTGCAGACAGGGTTGGCAGAATGTGGTATTCCAGAGAGAAAAATAAAACCATGTGAGTTTGCTTTGTAGAGAATTTCCACTTTTCTGTTAAGAAAGAAAATACATAATGCATGTACAAGCTATGAACTACAAATTGTATGATTTCGGTAAGTCTCAAATGACTGAAAAGGCTATGAGGTTAAAGAGCAGACAAGTTAAATGTGTTCTGTTTGCACTTAATACTGGCATTGAGCAGAAGATGAATGGTCCAATCCATGCCAGTGATTTAAACTTTGCATTTTGTTTGTTAGAATGACATTAAGTAGCAAATAAAAAACACCATGACAAGTTGAAGAGATGGCAGAAGAAAGGAAAAGCCTAGATTTTAGCACCTTTAATGGTGCATTTTTCTTGACTTTTCAGCAAGGAGAGCTGCATTTTCCCTTTGCTCTGAGCAGTGCAAATCACAGAGCTGGCTCTGGTCCCAGGTCTAAATAGACTGAGAGTCTAATGAGGGAGCTCCACTTAGTTTCAGTCACTGGACAATGTTGTCCAATGCTCAGGGGACTTGGCTAAAGATTGTGATCTTTTTGCCTTGTTATTGTGATTCTTTGACCATGGGAAGGATGAAGTAAGGACATGTTACATTTACCAATGCATAGGGATTAGAGATACTTAGGGATGGGAAAGATCGTCTTTGTAAAGATAACCGTCATCAATATATTTCAGCTTTACTATTTCCATGAGAATACATTTAAAGATGAAAGCTTTTAAAGGCTACCTTTCAATTTGGAATCATAGGCTACAATCTCAGAGATAGTAAGCCAGAGAAAGGCAGGTGGTTAATTCTGGAAATAAGGTGGAGGATCCTCCTTCAGGCTGCCCTACTTCAGCTAAGTTCTCAGGTGGGAGGAGGACTCCAAGGAACAGAACAACTCTCTCTGTGCTCTTCTTCTATCATCTGTTACTCATTGGTCAAAGTGACACCACTGCCTGGAACTTCCTTGTGTGCCTTGGTGCATGATCTGGACTCAGACTCTGGAGGTTTGCTGAGTCCTTTCACCACTGGCAGGAGGGCCTGGTGCACAAGTTCAAGTATCCCTCCCGGGAGTGCAAAGAGGTGATTCAGCCATGGTGCAGGTGTCCAGTTCCAGGGATGGAGAGACCAAATACTAGACCCATTGAGACCCCAAAATATAGATGGAATTCCAGATTTGAGAATGTGCTTTGTAACATTTTTGCAAGTAAGTCTCACAAATAGTCTAAACATAAGAGAAGCATGATTTTTCCAAGCCAATTCCAGAGAATTATTCAATGTGATGAGATATCTATTTAAAGAATAAAATTCTGGAAGGAGAACATTCTTTTTGGATGAGTTAGAAGAAACTACAACAGTTGGAATATAAAGCAATTAGGTTTAAATTTGAGTGTTGACTCCAAGTTTTTCTTTTTTTTTCCTATTTCATACTGTATTTCAGTGTTTGATTCTTAAGAGTTACTTTCAAGATGTAAGCAATTATGTTTGTTTCAGTACAAGTATCTATGTACTTATAAGCTACATTCTCTTTTCCTGAATATAGCCAATGAGGGCCATGTGAATACTGTCAGCATTTCAAGGTATTTCTTATATTTTTTAAAGAATCTCTAGTGTCTAATAAAACACACTCTATAGACTAATCTAGTCAGATAATAAAATGCACATAATTAAATTTATTTTTACATTATTGCCAGAACTGTTGTATGCCAATAAGAGAAGCATTCAGAAATGTAAAAAAAAATACTCTAGAATAATAGAATGGAAAAAATAAATACTTCAGTCAACTCACTCAAAAGATGTGGCTTTGTGGCACCCACAGTTCATTGATAAAAACAAAATTGGGAACGCTAGTTTAAGTTCATTGGCACCTGTATTTCTTGTAAGTAGTGCAAAGAGTGAGGCCTTCATGTAGTTTACATTTCAGCACTTAAGTCTAGACAAATCAGCTAGAACTAAAAATAATTCGATACAAGACAGCTGCAACTGTTTAAAAGCAAAGCTATTAAAATTCTTCCAGTCCTTTAATTCCAGCTGAATGTAATCATGTTTTTTAATGTGCAGAATTTATTAGTAGTCTGTTTCAAGGCGCATTTAGGTTATTCCTATAATTCATAAAATAATTATCGTTTCTTCACACTCAATAAGTCTAAGTTTCTACAACTTTCAATTGATAATAAATTACCCATTTAAAAAATAGCTCGTTTAGGTTAGTAGATGAAATGATGAAATGACATTTAAATTTGTGTCTCAAAGCATTTTTCCATAGTCTCCACAGCCATGTATTGATCAATGGAATGCCATGGTGTCGTCTTCTAGCCTTATTCAAAGTCTGATATAGAAATCATCATTAATATTATCATTATTTGGAGCAGTAAGTATCCCCATTGTTTTTGGACTCAGGGACAAACATATTCTTCCTCCATTCAAGCAAGTAACTACCAGTCTTCAGCAAGGATCTTGGATCCGATGAACACTCATTCTATGCAAGGTACCCAAGCAAATTCAAAATTTTATCATTGCTTCTTTTGATTTATTTTTAATCATACCTTTGATTTTACAATAAATTATTTAACATATTATTGGCACATCACTAACTGAAAGTATTCAACAGTGGCCCATTGTTGTGGTCACTGTAGCTGCTTGAGGAAGGATGCCTGAGGTGATATTCATTTTGTTTCTAGCTCAGCAACAAAGTCATAAGATGGGATTGAGAGTGACATCTCTTCTTCACTCTTCTTTCGTCCTTTCCTCAAGACCTGTCACTGGATTAGGATTATGCATTTATGTTTTCTCTAAGATTATCTTTATAGAGCTAACTTTTTATTGTCCTCTATTTGTTCCAAGGACAAATTCAGATTTTTTTCTCTGACATTCAGGAGCCCAGCAGCAAGGTCTCATAATGCCAACCTCCAGCTTGCCCCCGTATAAACTTTCTGTTCCAGTACAGTTCTGGTCATTGTCCATTACAGCTTGGCATAAGCTAATCACCCTGCCTAATATCCTTTCCCCCTTTGTCTGTCCTACCTACCCTTCTGAGGCTCCTCTATGAGGTTCCTGAACTAGGAGCATGATTTTCAGAGCAAAAGGAGCTGCTCAGAAACAACAGGTGTACATATATCTGAATCCCCTGACCTTATTCTAGCTTAAAAATTATTCAATGTTTTAGATTACATTATCCCTTGAATAAAACATTTCATTTTGTAGCATTACTGTAGTTAGCTGGACCAAAACCATTTCAACCCATTTTCAGTGACTTCTGCAGCTGATGATCTGGTGCAAGCTGCACCCTGTGTGTTTCCTTGGGTTCCACTATGAGGTTCTCCTGAAGCAGGTGCAGCCCTGTGCCCTGGGGCTTCCTGTCAGTCTTCTGTAGGGTGATTTCTGCAGGGTGATCTGTAGCCCTGATAGGTGGAGCATGATAAGTGAGACTTGGAGGATAAATATGTCCATGCTTTTGCCCTATGAGTGGGATAATTCAGAGCCATGGTCCATGTGTGCCCAGAGATGCCCAGGGGAATAGAGCTCAGTGGCCCACAGAAGGAATCTATTTGATAACCACAAACCTTATTTGTTTTTTTCTATTTCTTGACTCTGCCCCCACTTCCTTGATAGTTCATCCTGTGCCTGAAACTCATACAAACCACTGGCATGCAGATCCTTGGGCCAGGGTCTGCTTCTGGGGAAATCCCATCCAAATAGTCTATGGTACACAAGATATTATTATTACAAATAAAAATGTGCTTATAGTAGCCTAAACTATCTGTGTTTTCTGCTTAAATCACCCATCTCATATAATAATGATTCATATTCCTATGGTCCAGAGGCCATTCTTAAAAAGAGAGAAGAACATCATGCTAGTTGTTGTAAGACCTGTTTCTCATTCCCGTGGCCCCCATGCATTGGCTGTATGACTTTCAACAAATCATCCAATTCTTTCATGAATGTGCCTTCTGTAAAAATAAACATGAGGACATTCTCCATGGACACTTTCTAGAGTTGCCGAGAAATAGCAGTGATGTAAAATCACTCTCCAAATAGAAAACAGAAACTGTTGCCAGTGGTGTGCAAAAGGCAGCCCACAGCAAGGGAAAGAGAAGAGAAATCCTCTGCAGCCTAGCCTTGCCTTGGTCCTTCTCAAGATATGGGAGGTCCATTTCATTGGTTGGAAAGAAGTTTTATAAAATATTTGATTCGAATTTCTCTGATTTTATCTTCAATAATAATGTTACTTTCTTAAACCCTTGGTGAACAATCTGTGTAGATATTCAGTATTAGGGGACAGATTTCATATTGACCTAGCTAAAACACAACATCTCTAAAATATTCATCTGTTACCTGAGGTCACCCCAATTAATACCAAGCAGATGTATTACTAAAATTAATTTGCTGATTCCAAATTTCATAAATTTTGAATAGCTTTCTTTTCAAAATTATAATTTCCAGGAAGACAGTAAAGAACATTCAGAAACAAAAGTTCACTCTTAGATGCACATACTACAGTAACCCTCATGTTATTCTGGGTCTCTGTAGTGATGTCCAATGATTTCATTTCCTTCTATCTGCTTTTGTTCTAATGCTGGGGCAAAACTGAAGACTGACAGATTAGGGAACACATCATACAGAGTTGTCATTTATCTATTGGAGGTATCATCTTTCATATTTAATATAGCCAATATTTGACATTAAAGCTTTTTTTCCCCTAAATGAGAGCTCAGTGTCCCTTTTCCAAAAACATCCATACAATGCTTTTATGTATAAGAGTTTTGCTCAGCTTTTCATCTCTGTTGATGAAGCACACACGTGAATGGCTGCAGGGGCTGGTGGCTTCAATCCAATGTCAAACCTACAGAACAGAGGATCTTCATTCAGCTTGGTCTTCACCAAGGCCAAAGTCATTCATAACTTCTGGCCAAATGTATGCCCAAAGCCAAAGTATACTGCCCAGTTGACTTTTTTTTTTCTTTTTAAAGCCTTAAAAAAACTCAATGACTTATTCAAGAATAGTGTAGGATAAATTTTAGCCAGAAGCTAATCAGGTGGACTCATGCTGAAATCTGAGTAGTCTTGCCCTAACACCAATCATGATTTGATATTTTTCTGTTTTTTTCTTCCTTTTGACTTGCTATGAAATGTTTACTGGGGTGTCAACTTATTTTTGAGAACATGTAGATTTTATCACTTCAAGTTCACAGGGCAGCCTGTGTGATACAAAATATGTTTATATTTGGCAATGCACATACCTGATTACTTAATAATAGTTTTTAAAATTTCTATCCCGAAGTGCAATCTTATAGAATAGTGAAAGCTATTTTTTTGTTTTTCTTCCCTATATATCTTTTCAAAAATCTTATTTATGCTACCAAAGCTCTATGATTAGGATACAGCAAAAATCAAGGTGTCGTCTGTTAATAAATATAGCATGGCTCTCATTTGTAATTCAAATAATGGGGAAAAATTTAAGAGATTAATATTTAAATTTAAACATGAATAGAAGATTGTCTCAAATTCCATCAGCTATAAATTCAGTAGATCTTCCCTTATTCTTGAGGGATACATGCCCAGAGCTCTGTGGATACCTAAAACCATGGACAGTAACATTCCATATTTTATATCTTGTTCCTTCAAATATTCATCACTACTCAGATGCTTTGGAGCCATTTTTTAATTAAAATAAGGTCTGCTTGAAATCAAGTACTATAATACCAGGGCAGTCAATATTTCCTATGTGACTAATGGGATGGTAGCATATCCAGAGTGGATACAGTGGACAAAGGAATGATTTACATCCCAAGTCATATAGAGTGGGACAGCACAAGGTTCAATTATACTACTGAAAATGCTGTGCAGTTTAAAAATTACAGAATGCTTATTTCTGACTTCTCCCTTAAATATTTGTGGACTGAGATTGACTACAAGCAATGGAAAATAAATCTGCCCATTTTGGAAAGGGGGTGGAGGATACTTTAATGATGTCTGCTACTTGGAAATCAAGATATTTAATTCATATCTGTATTTTCTGCATGCATTAATGAAATAATGGCTGCTTGTTTTCAGTTGGGTTCTAGACACAGATTCCACTTTGCTCTCCACTTTACTAGCGTCAGTTGAGGGATATATGCCAAGACCTCGGAAGATGACTGAAATCATGGACAGTAAAATTATGTTGTTGATGCCCTGTTCCTCCATGGCCCTGCTCAGCCTCAGTTCCTTGCAGGCCTCCAAGAACTGTTCAGTTCATCATCATATTTGTCATTTAATAATTATAACCACTCATTGAGAAAGTAGTCAATACTTACAGGTGGTGTGTGTTGGATTTAACATTTCTTCTTATCCCACCCTCCAATTGGCACTCTTTGGGCATAAAGATGTCATTGTGTAATTTACAAACTGTACTTTCTTTCCAAAGCCCAGTTCAGAACTGCATTCATTAGTAGGTACTTAGCAGTGTTCTTAATTTACTTGGTTTACGCAGTAGAAACTTAATTTACTTAAAAGATAGAACTAGCCATTGGAAAAAAATATTTTTAATGTTTACTGAAAATAAAAAAAAGCAGGAAGAGTAGCAATGTATTAGCCCAGGGATGATATGTTCCAAAACCCCCAACGGATGCCTGAAATCTTGAGGAGCACAAATCCTAAATATACTATGTATTTTCCTGTGCATGCATACATAATGTGGTAAAATAATTTACCAATTGGGTATAACAAGAGATCAACAACATTACTAATAAAAAAAGAATAATTAGAACAATTGAAATGTAATCTCTGTCTCTCAATATCTTATTGTATGGTACTAACTCTTCTCGTAAAGTGAGGTGAATGTGGTAGCATTTTGACAGTGCCAGGTTACCATTGACCTTTGGACAGTTTGATCATCAGCTTCAGGTGTTCCTAATTTTTGGACCAGTGGACCTGCAGCTGCCCACTGAAATACATTAAGCAAAACTGGGGATAAGCAATGTGTCAAATAATCTTTTTACCTTTCTTTATTGTGTATGTGTATAAGTGCATTATTTTTTATCGGTGAATAGGTAATTATATTTGGATATTTCAACTCTTGCCATCCCCACTTCAACTGAATTTGAGCCTATTTAATTCTGACCGGTGGATTTAATTTGCCCCTGACTTGAAGGTTTTTACACTTTGTAGCTGTAAGTTATTTAGAGACCCTTAAGTCGAAATTCTGAGGACTGTCATCAAGCACACATTACTTCTGCAAATTTCCAATGTATTTCTCAAATTTCCAAACAATATTTCAAGAGCCAAGACGATGCTTATATCTGAGCCCTCGCCTCAGTCATAGACCTGGCCCCAAGTTTGTTTGTATCTGGGATGCAAAGCCCTGTAAGAACACAGATCTCTTGGAGGCTGTTACTAAATGCAGTGAAACTCACTGCTTCCATCTGTAAGCTCCAAATGGTAACCACCTGACATGGTCCTTCTGACCATGCTTGGTCTCCCTAGGTGCTTCTTCCCCATTGATTGCTCCAGGGATTGCCCCATCAGAATCATCTCGTCTCCAGAACTTTCTTTCCTCACTAGTAAGGCTAACCTAAATGACTGGGGTGTGTTCCCTTTTGGGAGCCTGCTATTCTCCAACAATGTCTGATTTCTTGAGTAAGCAAACACACTGTCCTGGGTTCACTGAGCCCAATGTGGGCACCTATCTGATTTTCAAAATTAGAACACCCCATTTCTTGCCTTCTCAGCTCTCCTTCATACCAGGTCTTCATTCTGAGTGTGATGAATAAGAGCTGAAGATTGGTCGGGCTCTTGCCTCTGTTTTCCTCATACCTGGCTCTATTGTCTCATAGTTATTTGATACATAAGCCTCTCTGGTGCTAATTTTTTTTCAGGTATAAGAATCCCTATTTCATAGGATAGTGGTGTTGAGCAAATAAGATGAGTGACATAAAAAGGTTTAAGCATAATCTGCTGCAGAGTACACCTTCAAATTCCATTTTTTCCCTAAAAATCATCAGCAATATAAAGAAATTAGGTGCACTTTTAAGGTTAGCACTGTAGCTTTAAAATTTAAAAATTTTTGTTTAAATGTGTACTCATTTATTCTTTATGCTTTATATCTTCATCAAAGCTTTATTTGTCTATTTTTGAAGTAAGTAAGCCTGCTTTGTTAAGTTCAATATTGCATTGCTTAATGATGGGACGCATACTGAGAATGCATGGTTAGGGGATTTCACGGTGTGGAAAACACTAAGGCATCTGCTCTCACAGACCAAACTGCTACAGTGAATGTCTAGGCGGTACATCCTGCGGGACCACTGTCCTGAGTGTTGTCCATCACTGACCAAATATCACTAGGCAGCCTATGACTGCATATAAATACATTTGTTTATTTAATGACAATTTATTTCTACTAAATGTACATATTTACAGTTTGAAACTGTCATTTCAGTGAACCCATAACCTTCCCCTTAATTTCTGGGTGTCCCCCTGTGGTTCCTTCCCCATACTCTCCCTTGCTCTTCTCACTCACTCATCCTCAGGCAACCACTAACCTGCTTTTCATCACTTTAGTTTGGCTTGCATGTTCTCTGACTTTTTAGAAATGGAATTAGGCAGCACATCCATTTATTGTCTATGATCTTTCCTCTGGTATGATTAGTTTAAAATTCATCTATTTGGTTACATGGATCAATAAGTCACTTATTTTCCATTTTAGATATAATTTCATTTTATGGACAGACAGCTTATTTATGTATTAATCTATTAGTGGAAAGTTGGGTTGTTTAGTGGCTTGAATAAACCTTTGAACATTCAGAGACCTAAGTGTAAGAGACAACATTATATAGAGTCTGAAAAAAATCACAGGGAAAAATTAGTGATTTTTGTTTGGTAGATATTTCTCAATTATAAAACAGAAAGCAAGAAGTGTAAAAGAAAAGGAACAATGAAATGTACTTATCAATACTAAAAGCTTTCACTTTTCAGAACATATTGGTAAGAAAATGAAAAGGAAAACTAATGTGTAGAAAAACATACATAAAACATACTCAACAGAGGATTTATACCCAGACTAAATAAACAATGTCACAACTTAAGAAGAAGACACATTATTTGAATCAAACAAAAAAGAAGAACAAATATTTGAACATCTCCAAAAAAATGTACATGGACGACTTTTAAACACATAAGCATGTATTCAAGGTATTTAAACATTATAGAAATACAAAATCAATCCACAATAAAATATCATTGCATGCCCATTACAATGGATGGCCAAGAGTAAAGGGTGAACTTCTTGTTGATAAGGAGATGAGCAATTGGAGCTATCTTATGTTTCAATCAGCTGTTCTCACTGCTGTGACAAAAGGCCTGACCAGCACAATGGTAGAGGAGAAAAGGTTTATTCAGGGTTTTAGAGGTCTTAATTTATAGAAGGCAAGTTCTGTTTCTCGGGGCTGGAGGTGAGACTGAACATCATGGTGGGAGAATGTGGCGATGGGAAGCAGCTCATATCATGATCAGAAGCATAGAGATAAATAGATAGATAGATAGATAGATAGATAGATAGATAGATAGATAGATAGAGATCTCCATTGGCCAGATACAAATATATACCCCAAAGCCACACCCCAATTCCCACCTCCTCTGGCCGCACTCTACCACTTCAGCTACCACTCAGTTAATCCCTATCAGGGGATTAATTCACTGAATAGGTTAAGGCTATAACCCAATTATTTCTCCTCCAAACCTTCTTGCATTGTCTCACACATGAGCTTTTGGGGTACGCCTCATATCCAAACCACAATACCTATGTTGCTAGAGGCTATGTAGAATGGTACTACCATCTTGGAAACACATTTGGCAGTTTCTTAGGTATTAAATATAAATCTACCATATGACTGAGCCATTCCATTCCTAGGTGTTTACCCAAGAAAATGAAAAGGCATGTTCACAATAAGATTCGTTGCTTTAAGTTAAAAGAATTAAAACAAACACAAAATACAGAGTTTAAGTTAAAAAAGAAACTAAACCAAGCTCACTGTATAGAAACTAATATCTTAGAATCATTTATGCTTCCTAATGTAGAATAGTACCACGAAGGATCATTCAAAATTCTGCAATCAGATTGTAACAAAAAAAAATGTCATGGTCATGTTGATGTTTGTAGATTACTTTCTAAAATGTGTTGGGAATTAATGTTTTTAGAAATTATGGCATAAAGGCAAAAAGTGATACTAAAATACAGGGGAATAAAAAAAAAAACAAAAACCTAAAAACACTACCATGCCCAAAGACAAATTTGTAGAAGCTGCATGATTAAAGAAGATCAAAACATAAAAGAATTTTAAAACAAATATGCTAAGCACATGGTGGTAGTTTACTGAATAGTCCTCAAAGGTTCAGGATTAGTTTACAGATGCATTTCATGGAGATAATGTGGTTGGTAGATTAAGAATTAGGCTGTCGAGGGATATCTAGGGTTTAGATCCATGTGTAGAAGCTTGGGCATTGCTTGGCCACACTGCTATTCAGATTGATTTTAGACTATGATCTCTAGAATGTTTCTAACTTTAAAATAAATGATCCAGCACTCTCCTTTGTAAAATTCACATTGAAATACATTCCTGAAGGGTGAAATATAGTTGCCTTTTATGCTATTTCTTTCTCCCTCTCTCCCTCTTTCTTTCTTTCTCCCCCACCCCTTGGTACCAGGGATTGAACCCTGGGGCACTCACCACTGAGTGACATTCCCAGCCCTTTTATATATATTTTTTGAGACAGTCTTGCTAAGTTGCTGAGGCTGGTCTTTAATTTATGAACCCCCTGCCTCAATGTCCTGTATCTGGGATTAAAGGTGTGCACCATTATGCCATTGATGTTATTTATCATAATGAAGGAAAATGAGAATTGTGATTGATGTATGAAATGCTCATGTTAAAGATAATCTTAAATATAATGAACGCTTTATAAAGTTATCTTGAATAATTTGCATAAAGTAAAAATAAACTACAATTTGGTTTATGCTTTAACAATTTGGATTAGGTTCCTTAGTTCAAGTTAACAATGGATATTATAAAAAATGTACAAATGTAGCAAATTTCTTCATTTTTTACAGTCATTCATGTACTATATTAAGCTGTATAATTCACACCCCAATTGACAGCTACAAAATAAACTGTTCTAGAAATATGAAGACTTTGCCTAATAATTCTCCCCATGTGTTTCTGGCAAATAAATAATTGAGGCTTAATATGAATGTTATCTTTGCTCTGTTTCAAAAGAATAAAAATCTTGTATTCTTTTTACTTTTTAAAAATGATCTTTACAACATACATCCAGTCACTTACATTTGAACACAGCAAATATTAATATTTCCTTTTCATCTTATAGTAAGTATTTCAAACTATTTCCACACATCTGCAACTTACATGTAGATACACTATGTCTTCTAAAGATGTAATTGTAACATTCTCATGCTATAAAAATTATCGAAAGGGCTGTCAAACAATCATTTGTCCTAAATCACCTGGCTAATCAGCCAGTGATATCAGTGCAAATCAAGGAAAAAAGAATTTGACCTTTAGCAGTTAGTGGAGAAGGATGGAGATTCCCACATCTTGTCAGTCATTCTTTTAAAAAGCTCACCTATGCCATCAGAAATACAGGCAAACAATCTAAAGCATAGTTTAACTTTTATATTAATTAAAATATGCCGTGCCCTGACAGTGCATCTCAGGTAAACAGTCATAAGGCAGGTACAATTTCTAGCTCTCTGCTTTGTAATTTTTCTTACCCATTGGTACATCTAGGTTGTATCATTCCTAATAATTATACCATATATGGTCTTCCCAGAACTGGGAATCCAAAGACAGCAAGAAAAAAATCAATTATCACAATTCTAGTTCTCCTTGCATAAAATGAAAAAATAAATACATGTTAAACAAGTGTATGTATATTGAGTATAATTTTCTTACCTAGGGAAAAATATCTTCCTGAATAACAATGAGGAGACCAACAAGCTTGCAAGCATTATCTTTATTTTTTTTTTTAACAGATGAACTGATTTCTTTTTGTTTCCTGCAGTGACTACCACAGAGCAGTGTTTGTTAGCATTTAGTGTCTTCCATTTGGCAGTAATATTCTTTCTAAGTTTGACAAGATTCAAGTAATTCCAAATTGTTTTCAAGGCTCACGTTCAATTCATGTTTTAAATTGCAGCATATGAAGCATGTAAAACACTTGTTTCAATGAGAACATGACGCTTGCATTTAGTATTTACACAATATGAAATAAATCATGTCAGAATTAATAAGGCCTAATTCTATTAATGTCAGAAAAGATTAACGGGGGTTCCCTCCTCTAAGCAGACTTACCCGATACTCTGAATTATTCTTGACAGTGTTAAAATTAGACGAAGCTTACAAATAAAATAGGCTGGCAAATAAATTGAAGTAATAAATTAAGACATTGTGTAAATAAAGGTATCTGTGGTAAGAAGAAACCAGATTTTATTGAAAATCCTTAGCAGATTTGTCATCAGTAACACACTTATTACTGTATTTCCTGATGCTTCTAGTTGCTTCTGAGTTGAGCTCATTTCTTGTGTGTGTTTTTTAGTAGACATAATCTTTATGCTTGGGATATACAAATGTTAATGATAATCACGACAGCCTACACAAAAGCATGGGAGAATGATTTAATCAAGCAACAAAAGAGATTTTGCTATTGAGTTGATAGGCTTCATCAGAAGTAGTCCAAGTGCATATCTTAACCTCACAGGTTTGTATAGTTAACAAAAATGCGGAAAGGAGATTTAACTTAAATTATCCTTTTTATTTCCTCATTTATTTCCATTTGTTCTTCTGTGTAAATTATGACTCAAGAAGATCAATTTCTCTAGGAACTAGAAAAACTAAAATGTCTGTTTAGTTTAACCTTTCACTGAACTTTTTTTCCATCAAACCATAAAAAAGCAATGCTTTTATAGGCACAAAAATATTATCATTTTCAAATATGGTGAGCATTCCAATCAGTAGTAAATGATATCATTCCTGTGTTTCATTAAGAAAATATAGACCAAGTCTATATTTCTCAGAGGACTGAGAAAGAGAAGAAGCAAAGATATCTGAATAATCTATGAACTTCACTCTGTTTTTATGGACACAGTACTCAACAAAGGACATTATTAATATGTCATTTATTATTTAGACTATTAAAGACATGTGCATATATATTAATTAAATCTTCATGTATATGTTCTAATTTAAATTCCTTGAAAGGTTTTGATAAATTTAATATAATCTGAAGAAAAATCTTGTTTTGAAAAAGAACTATAAATAGGTCATAAATTTTTTCCACCAAATAACCATGGGAATTTATTAACCCATGGTTTCCAAACCCCAAGTTAATAAACAACTTCAAAGCTTCAGTAGTAAAGAATAAAATATATTGAATATCATTGTAAGGTTTATGAGGAAGTTGCATGTAGTTTATATTATGATCTCATAATATATTTATAATATGAAATGTTGATGAAGTATTCAAATAATTCTTGGTGAGAAAATGTGAGAGACACTCACAGAGCCAGTAGGTGAGGTTAAGGAAACTCTTCTGCACCAAGTGGTGATGCTGCTGAGGACACTGAGGTTGCATTAAATATTTGTTAAACATTTACTTTAAGTACACTGCAATTCCAGGATTATAGGTAAACTGGAAGGTTTGCATGACATCATTACTGCCCTTGCTAAATTTGCTATCTGATATGATAAGCAAGATTTGTTGTATGAAATTTAGATTTAGATTTATTGTATGTAATTGGACAGTCAATAAAATGACTAAAGTAATCCAACACTAATCATCAGGCATTGAAAGCAGCTGAAGTAGGAAATGGTCACTGCCAAAGAACTTAGGACATAATAGCAAAACAGGTTCAGAGTCCAAGGATGGAGTGTGAATTTAACAAGTCCCTATAAGTAGGTACGTAATGTCAGTGAGGTCAAAAGTGCTTCTTAAATTTACTCATGTATATATAAAGAAATGTTCCTCACAGAGCTGTTTATAATAAAGCAAGCTTGAATATAATTTTGACTTTCAAAAATGGAGAAATATAATAATATAGTCAGTCCATATTATGTAATGAAGTATTAATTGAAAATTATGTTTGTCAAGATAATACTATTTAACTGTTTGAGGAAGTCTTCCTCTATATATGCTAAGTGAAGATGAAAATCAGGGTAAAAAGCTTTATATGGAAAATAATAATTTTTTAAAACCGATGGAAAAAACTTTGTTTTTGGTAGCAGGAATTGAACACAGGGGTGTTCGGCCACTGAGCCACATCAACAGCCCTTTTATTTTTTTATTTTTAAGTTGCTGAGGTCCTTGCTAAGTTGCTCAGGGCCTTGCTAAATTGCTCAGGCTGGCTTTGAACTTGTGATGCTCCTGCCTCAGGCTCCTGAGCTGCTGGGATCACAGGCATGTGTCACACACCTGGCTTGAAAAACTTTGAGTCAAGATAGAATGACCCCATTTGCAGCAATGTGCACACACACAGACACACTTTCACACACGCATACCCAGCACGTGTGCATGCATATACATGCAAACACACAGACAACACATACATATGTCATTGCTATTGTTGTAGATCTCAAAATAGAAGATATTTTCATGTATCAGGATCCAAGAAAGAATTTGGATTGAATAGGGCTGAACCTCAGAGCCATAGGTAACTTCAGAGGGTGCTGAAGTTTGCTGGAGTTGGAGTTGTTCCACTGTTGCTGAGGTAAAGTACACTCTAAAATATTGTACCTTCAAAAACATATCATGTGCACTAGCAGATGGATATGCACCCGGGTGGACGCTCCTTTAGTCTTGTTTGGGTCTCTCAGGCAGCTACATTCATCTGGATGACCTAGGCGCCCTTATTCACACGTTTTGCAGTGGTGCTGGCTCTTTGCTGGGCACACATTCCTAGCAGGCTAACCCTGGCTTCATTCCATGAAGTAGCAAGAGAGAAAAGCATGCCCAGTTTACAGGTACCTTTTCACATTTACTACTGTCTGATTACTAAAGCAATTTCCAGGGCTAAGTTCAGAGACAATTTTGGCAAGAAATGCATGGGAGTGTGGACGCAGGGGGCTGGGGTGTGTCTCATTGGAGGCATTAATGTACCACAAAAATTCTGATCATAGTGAAAATTTTGACATTGAATTAACTGTCGAGAGTAAGAGCTAGGTGTGTCTGCAAAGTGGAGGACAAAACTCAGGCACTTCTAAAATAGGTGAGCATGTTAGCAGAGGAACACTGTGATTCTACACATATTTTAAAATAAAAGTTAAAATAATGAGATTTCAGGCCAAAATAGCCAACTGAGGGCTTAGAAACTTAAAAAAAAATTATGTGTATGTATATTTATGTAAATATACATAGAAGTGAATATGGAAAAATGCAATTTTCTAGATCATTAATTACATAATTTTTTATTTGTGTCTTGCCATGTTTTCTAAAACAACTTCTTTTTTTTTTTTTTTGGTACTGAAGATTGAACTCAGGGGTACTCGACCACTGAGCCACATTCCCAGTCCTATCTTGTGTTTTATGTAGAGACAGGATCTCACTGAGTTGCTAAGCGCCTTGCTGTTGCTGAGGCTGGCTTTGAACTCGCAATTCTCCTGTCTCAGCCTCCCAAAGTGCTGAGATTACAGGTGTGAGCCACCACACCTGGCTTGTTTTCTAAAACATCTATAATGACTACAGAGCTCACATTCACAAAGAGATAATTTAAATAAAAAAATACTAATGTCAGCAGCATTTGGCAAGATGATGAAAGATAAATGAAATTGACTAGTTGAAGAAATTGGTGGTAGGATGTGTTAGGTCTTGAAGTGCTTGTAGAATTTGGTAAGAAAAACCTGAAAAGCCTAAATAAAATGATTCCTTTTTATTTGAGCATCTTCTAAAAATTCAGAATCCTACAAGTTTCTCATAATAAACAATAAAACATGTTTCTCATTGTAAACTAGTACTTGAAACTCAAGAGTCCCCAAATCCATAAATAGAATAAATATAACCCTGGAATTTTCCCAGAAAAATCTTACCTGAAAGGTCTCAGTTCACTCCTTTTTGCCAAAGCATTGCTATTTTGTAATTAATGATGAATATGCTTATTAATCTTCCAGAGAACAAGGTAAGACATTGCTTTTCTTGTCCTAAAGGGCAACTCTTGAGTCAATTTGGGAAGGAATTTCAACAGTTTCTCTACTCCTGCGTTTCCTCTGTTATGATTTTGATTATTGTGCAGTCTGTGTTCATTCCTTGCTCCTCGCATTCTGGGAAGAGTGAATTTCTCCAAACCACACTTGAGTTGGACCGTGTGATCTATACTGGCTCACGCAAGAGTTGGAGATACAATGGAAGGAGAGGATTTATGGGTTTGTGTGCAATTGTATGGCTTGCCTCTTGTGCTCTGGTGTTCTGTCATGAAAAGAACACGTGTAAGTGGCTGCTACACCTTCAGCCATAGTGCACAACAGAGACGTATGGGACAGACGTGAATTGGGTTCATGGCTTGGAGGATGACCTCAAATAACAGCTCAGAGCAGACATACACAGTGAGGCACGGGCTAGATCAGTCAAATAGTGATTTGCCTGCAGACCCACAAGCCTGAGATTGTATGCTCACTAGTCACTCAAGTTTTTATACACTATTATTACGT
Source organism: Geosciurus inauris (assembly GCA_004024805.1). Taxonomy (NCBI): domain Eukaryota; kingdom Metazoa; phylum Chordata; class Mammalia; order Rodentia; family Sciuridae; genus Geosciurus; species Geosciurus inauris. Next base: position 27,738 of record PVHX01002882.1, read on the forward strand.
AAACTGACCAATAAATATTTTCCCTTCATCGAGGTCCAATATGGCCTTTATTATGAATAGAAAAACAAAATAACAGCACATAAATTCTGGCATCATGAAGTAAGAGGCTTAATAGCAAAGTGTTTCATCATGCTACACACTGAACTTTAAGGAAAACTTTGAGCTTAAGCAAAGGTGAATATTATTGTGTATTACTGAGGAGCCCAGAGCTGAGGTATTACTGTACTCTGCATTGTTTGGACAGATACCTGCCCTTGTTTGACAAACCCAAATTGTTTTCGTTCAGTAATGAAAATTGGGAAGAGTTCCTAATTCCCTTTGCTAAAAATTATTTCAGCTCTTTTATTTTCAATGCTGAGTTCTTCTACAGTTGGAGAGATGCATCTTGTTTTTTAAAGAAATCTTTAGACACAATCCTATACTGTATAAATTGCCATGTCATGCTGGCTTGAAATACTAGGCACCTGGATGAAGTACTGTTGGGGGAGTTTGACCTTCTGGTTTCCTGATGGCAGTTCTTGCTCCATGAGCTCTTGGTCAATGATCACTCCTTCCCCACAGGCTCACTCACCAGACTCATCTTTTAACCACTGTTTGTCTGAACACGGTTCTTACTGTTTGGGAAGTAAGCAATCTCCTCCCAATGCACTGGTTCTCAAGGGGGTTAAAGTTGTTGATCCACCTTGAATGAACAACCCAGCTGTTCACATCAGTATTTTACCTTATTATTGTAAGGATGTTATGAATCGCCCTGTCTAGCTGGTACCCCCAAGCTCACGTATATTCTTGCTCAAGGCTACAGGCCCTAATTCCTCATCAGAATGTCATGGCATTTTTTCTTAGCATTCTAGATGTCCTGAAATGTCACAGTCACCAGTGCTCAGTGTCTTAAAATGTGTCTTTGCTTTACTTGTGTGCTATATTAGTCTGTTCTCATTTATCCCCATGATACTTATTGCAAACCACTTAGCTTTACCTCTAATTTCATGAATTCCTCACCAGAAATTTTATGTACTGGTTTTAAATTTTCTCTCTTTTGACCTACAGAATCTCATGTGTTTAACAAAGCTTTAAAATCTTTGTGGGGTAATCTTAAAAGACAAGGACTAGCAATCTGAGACTGTCCCCTAAGCTCCTTGGCTTATTTTATCAGTATACATTTATTGTGATAAATCAAGGGAGTTCTATGAATCTTTGTAGTAAGTTAACACTTTGGAAAGTGGTCTCAGAGATGCTGGAACTTGTAATTGATGCCAGGAGTAGGATCTTTGTATTTTTATGTTGGTGTCAGAACTGAGTGATTCTGGAGACTCCCAAACTTAGTAGTGATCATCAGGAGTGAAATTCACTACAACAGCCTTGAATGGAAAGACAAAAGGGCAGGTATTGATGGACCTTTGACTCTTGGATGGCCATGAGGTTACCCATGATATGCAACCACAGCTGTGTTGCCATCATTTATTAGAGGTAAAAATTACCAATGAAATTTAGAAATGGTGGAACCAACTCCTAAGGAATTGGGTCAATGAATGTATAAGTAAATGCAAAATAATAACAAAACATCCAAATATACAATTCATTGGTTATTGATATCTGTAATAGCTGAAATAAAATCTGTTATGAAGAATCTAGATTTGGGGCCAATTTCAGATTTCAGCCATCTAAGTTACTGCTACTGAAGAAAACAATAGGTGAAACCCACAGACTCCTAAGAAAATTAGAGTGATTTTCAAGAAAATGAGGAAAAACAAAGGGAGACCCCAGGGATTCCCTCTAGTATGGTGAAAATTTTGAAGTAGTTATTAAGAGAGATAGGGCAAAATAAGGGTCTCATGCAGCACTCTAGGTGTTTAGGTGCTGATCCTCCAACAGTGAAGTTTCCTTCAGTAAACAATCTATTTACCCCATATTAGGGGAATTTAAAAAGCTATAAGACAAATATGTCAAAATGAAATTTGACTTCAGATTATCAATGATCATATATACTAATCATTATAATTATTATTATAAGGGTTGATGAAAGTGCAGGATTCTTGGTTTAACCCCCAGCTAAGGACATGTTCATGAGAAGTGGAGAAAAGGATTTTCTAGAACTTGTAGACACATTGTCTCATACACTATGATTCCAAAACCTGTTGAAATACTAACAACAGAGACAAAAGTCAGCTTGGGAGAAGATAAAGACTCAGTGTTGATGAGATATAGTAAAGTTAGGATGAAATTGAAATGTTCGAACAAACCTTATGTAAATACACTTTGTCTCCTTTATCTGAATGTGTTATGGGCATGGATATCTCATCTGCCTCGGGAATACTTCTCATTTCTATTATTGTAAAACAAAAGGCATGTGAATTCATTCTTTAGGCAATATTGATTAGACATGCCAAATAAGATTGCTCAGTCTCACATGGATTTTGTTAATTTGCAGCAGTGTAGGATACCTGCTGGACATAAAGCATTATATCCCTGTGTGGACCCCAGAATGGTCTTATGACAAAAGCCCTTGAGCATAACTCAGTGGTGACTGCTAACACTTTAGACATGAAAATTTCTACTTGAGAGACAAATACTGACTTTCCGTTGGATGTTAACTAAAACTGTCCTTATGACTGAAGAAAATAAATAATCTTAAAATCTGAAATACACATGTCTTGGGTGATATCCGAGAAATACTCTAATGGAGAAGATAACATTCAGATGAATTCTGTAATAAAACAGAAATGGTTTATATGGGATTATGTTCTATGATCAGTTTTCTATTGACCAACAAAAGGATGCTTAACTCTTGATGGCAATTTCCAAGTATATGATGTCTTCTTGTTTAGAAGACCACTACATGAGAACTTGTGGTTGAAAAGACTGAAGAAGGGAAAAACCAGTCAGCTCAATGAACTGTATTATATGATATTTTTATGGCAGGTATAGAAAAATTGGATAATAAGTAAATCCCTATGTTCAGATTTTTACCTAATCATGAGCAATGGCCAATCACTGTCCATATGGTCATGCAGGACAATAGAAATATGGACCATTTAAGAATTGTGTGGGGCATGGATCTATGGAAATCTTTATAGGAATGTAAGGTGTGTTAAAGTAGGGTTTATTGATATTCATCCTACTCTCAGGATCAGAAGATGATTGGGACAAGTAAGTGGATATTTTGGTGTACTTGCTTAAGGCAGCCTCCTGGATTCCTGAAATGAATGGGGATGGGGGTGCTCCAACAGTGCAGAGAAGGGTTGAATTAAGACAACATTCCTCATGCAACTTTAGAAGCACAAAATGCTAACTTAAGACTTAAGACTGCCAGTAAGATATATAGAGATTGCAGATGATTATGGGGTAAATTGTCTGAAGCGATAACCTACCACAAGATGCAAAAGGCCAGGGAGCCCCCGGGGAACACAAAGGGATCCTGACAGGAATAGAGACTTACTTTAGAGAAGGCTTTTGCATTCTTGATGGTAGATCCAAATGCTTAAAATACCATCAAAGAGCTGTAATAAAGATCCTGTGTTAACTTGGACCACAAGTTACATTTCTACAGAACAAGATATTTACTTTCAATCTCTGCAGAATGGTTTGAAGAGAATTATAACAGGTAACTGAAACAATTTTTGCCTAAAATGAATGGGATATAGGCATCTATAATGAGGTCCCTGTTTGGCCCACTCCTTCATGAGTGTGGGTACACATACAACATGGGGGAACAGCAATGGGATAGCCCCACCAGACAGATTCTCCTTCTGAGTGATCTTGAGAAGAGGGGAGTGGAGGCTGGCATGATTGTACAAAACTTCTGCACATCTTCCAAGATGAGGGCTACAGCTTTGAATTATGGCAGTGTGGATGGCCCCTTAGCAAGAAACTTCACATCAGAATTCCAAAAGGCATGGTGGAGTGAATAAGGCATTCTACCCTTCTGACAAACTTGGAATTGACGAGTAATGTGGCTGTACTGCCTAGAAATTGAAACAGCCCACTGGGTATAAACCTGTGTAACCCCATCCTATTTAAGTGGGAGTGGGCTGAGAAGGAGGCTCTTGCTAGACTATAATTGAATTACTGTTGGCAATTTGGATGAGCCCATTGGTCACACCTAAAGTCTGTTTCAAAAGTGGAAAATTTGGGTACAGAATGAAAGAAGAAATAAATAAAATAAATAAAGGTAAAAGGAGGAATAAATGTGCCAGGCAATGACTCAAGTCCAGTATTATATGGATGTCTCAGAGCAGGAGATGACAATGTTTCTCAGTGCATTTATACCATATGTGAGAAGGAATATGTAGTTTATGTTGTGCCTCTTGTGGCTCTGCTGACAAACTGGGGTCCCTGGGGACGAAGGTATGGGGTCCTTAGGAAGGATGATATGGGGTCCCACAGGATGAGGTATGGGTTGGACCATCCTGGAGTCACTCACCCAGACACCTGGGGTAGGTAAAACTGCTCTGCCAGAGTGAGATGCAGAACCCATTTATTTCAGGAAGTGTGACAGTTTATATAGGGTTCTCTGGCCAATCATGGCCCTGAGGTTACAGCCAATGGGTATTGCTCCATGTCAGGTGCATAGCCAATCAGCATGGGGTGAGGCTGAAAGCAGTCAATCAGCATAGGGTGAGGAAAGGGGAGGGGAGACACTGAAGGCAGTCAATCAGCATGGGGTAAGGAAAGGGGTGGGGAGGCATTGAAGGCAGCCAATCAGCATAGGAGGTGCTGGAGGCATGGAGAGAGCTCCTATAGGAATAAAACCATATATTGTCAACCTCCTCTTGAAACCTAAGCAGGTCAAAGGAAGGCCTAAAACTTGAGTGACATCACTCTGGGAGACCTTTCGGTCATATTATGTGATGATGAATTAAAGAAATTGTTCATAACTGGATGGGATTCTATAAACAGGATGATATTCTGACTTATTTTTACATTCAAGGTCAGCCAAATAGGTGATCGACTATGTGTGTGTGTGCACACTCTGGACACCAAGTCTTGGCAAGCTTCCCTAGTTGGTAATAATTGATGTGTATTATAACATGTCACTTCTTGGAGAAGTTGAAATTGTCCAAAACTGTACTAGAAGAGAACAGGTGAAGCCTTCCTACTCAGAACTCTCTTGGGCTCTGCTCTATGCACTCCTTCTCTTGACTGATTGTAATCTACATCCTTCTGTTGAAAACTATTAATGGTTACCGTCATTACAGCTTTCAGTGAGTTCTACAATTCCTTCCAGCAAATCATCAGACCCAAGAGCGGCCTAGGAGGCTTCGTAACTCTACAGCAGTATACATAATTAGGAAATATTCTTGCCAAAGATACATTAAACGTCAATATAATAATGAGAAGTAATTAGGCGAGTACAGAGTGTGAGTGAGACATTTAACTGGCTGGAACTTTTAATTGTCCCAGTAAACTAAGAGGAAATAAACAAAAACAGGTAGAAAGCATCCCTCTAATTTAAGGAGTTATAATACTCAGAGGAAGAGAGATGCTTCCTTCACAGAATAAAAAATTTCAGTTGAGACATTTGGGGCAACATAGGCCACGAGGCCACCTCTGCCCCAGTAAGATGCAGGAAGTTGTACCTGTACGTTGCCTGCATTCATGGGCGACTCCTGTTGGAATTGATGAGATGGTTCTGGTCTTCTTAGGCTATTAAGAGACTATGATCCTCCCCCAAATTGAGGATGGGGCCATATTACTTTATTACGAATGCTTTATGAGGAGAAGAGGGTAAGCAACAATGCCATCCATGGGATGCCCATACTTTGTCCTGATTTGGACTTCAAACACACCAAAACAACTAATGTCCTTCATCAGAAGCTCAAATTTTACTACAAATGTAGAGGTATGAATAGCACTTGGACTCCATTCACAGAGACCTAATTTTGGTTTACTATAGTCAAATATGACCCATGTAACCTTGAAAGAATGACTGCTTGAAAGAATGACAAATAATGGCTGTGTGAAAATCTCTAATTAGCATGGCTTGACATATCACTTTCCTATACTTTGTAAATGCTAGAGACCAGGAAGGATATCACCAGCATTGATTAGAAATATTTGTAGCTACGAGCACCATGCTTCACTTTGGGAGATCCCTGTTTGGCTCACTCATACTTTGTTGCATAGCGATGGGCTGGTGAGAGCAAGTTTGAGATGTGTTTATAATTTTCAATCTAGCCCATTGAAAACAACTAATTTAGTTTCCTATGTCTAATTTTTTCAAAAGTTCTAATTCCTTGAGTCTTTATTTTTTTCTACTGTATTTGGAATCATCCTATTTTAGAATCATAGGTCATCTTAGTGACCACAACAAATCAGGACATGGGTAAAACACAAGGTGAATCCCTTATATGTCATTCCTCTGGCATTGGTGGCTGAAATGTAGCCTTTCCCTTCAGCAGGGAGTCAGAAAGACTTTAGAGGCTAGGGATTTATCATTTGCCCTGAATCACGTCCTCCCAGGGAGCCTAAAAGTTTGCCTAAACCAGAGCAGAGGGTTTTGGCAGGACATAACTTTATCTAGAGCTACTATCTCGTCTTGACTATTGCTGTCTATTTTTTTTTCTTTTTTCTCTTCATTCAACATAAAGTTTGACAGATTAATCGATTTGTCAGTATATCTTAAGTTGCAGAGATATTCCATTGCCAAAACATTTCCTAGAATTTTTAATGCACACTTCTATATTTGTTACCTTTTCTTTTTCCTTACAATATTCCTTTTACACACAAAAATGAATATATGAACAAAATTTTGCATTAAAAAACAAAATGTAAATACTAGTTGTTAGAAAACTTGTACTGAAATCCTTGCAAGATTACTAGTTTGAATTTTTTCTCAGGTCTATGTCATATGCAGTTCAGGTTTTTAATTATAGAATCATTTATTCTGGAATGGCATGCAAATCATGAGCCTGTTCTATGTCTCATGAACCAAACTTTATTTACCATTCTCTTTTGAGCATAAAGTATCACATTGATCATATTCCAAAGGATTTCTATATCTGCATAGGCTGCAAGAAATTTCCTTTAGACATCATTCTGATAATACACCAATACATATTGACAAAACAGCAAATGTGTGTGACCCAGAAGATAGATCAGAGCTCTGATTTGACTTGAGTGTTGTCATATGTAGTTATGTTTAAGCAGTTAGATTGGACCTAGAAATTAAAACTCATTTGTAAAACATAATAAAAATGAAAGAAGCCAGGCATGGTGGTGCACACCTGTAATCCTAGAAGCTGGGGAGGCTGAGGTAGGAGGATTACAAGTTCAAAGCCAGCCTCAGCAACTTAGTCTTAGTGAGGCCTTAAGCAACTTAGTGAGACCCTGTCTCAAAATTAAAAAAATAAAAAGGACTGGAGATGTGGCTCAGTGGACAAATGCCTTGGGTTCAATCCTGGTTTAAAAAAAAAAAAGTAACACTCTGAATTAGGGAAGTACACATAAAAACAAAACAAAACAGGAATGTCACAATTTATGATTAGAAAATACCCACCTAAGACCTGAAGATGATTAGCATATAAATAAAAGTTTTAAATTTCAAGGATTATACCTAATTAATCAAGGACTATAATCAAGGACTATACCTAGGAATATCATGATTGCCACATAGGATGAGACATTGAGATACAAAATGGTAGACTTGTTGCCAGCACAAATAATCTGAATAGTTTTTAAAGCTCTGTGATGTTCATTTAACAACAATATAAAATTACAATTAAATGGCCATTACTTTGAAATATTTTTTGAGGAAAAAAAGTATTATTTACTGTTTGGTTAGTTATGCCTCTGATTAGCCCAGAAGAAAATATGTATAATAAACTGGGGTTCATCTCACTTATAGAAAATATGTCTTTTTTGTTAATATAAGGAAAAAAATAGCAGTGATCAGGCATTGAAGTGTTATCTGAAATTCAATACTAAAAATATAAGCTTAACCAAGGAATATGAAAATGTCTCATTTTCTTTTATTGGGAGTTTATTCATACTTTATAAATCCTCTAAATATAAGTAAATACCAATTTGTAATACCTCATGACTAAAAAATGGAAGATTGGCTATAATAGAGAATGAAATACAGATAGCTAGCATTTTTGCAGGAATAATCTTGGAGTATAATAAATAAAGACAGAAAAATCCCTTCTGGGAAGCAATTTTGTAGCCTGGTTGTCTCAGTAAACATAAAAGTTTGGTTTCCCCATCTGAAACATTGCAGTATCCACAAATACACCACACATGGCACTGCCAATCATTCCCTGATAGCATGACACAAACTATAGAAGACGAAAATAGTTTTGATGTTTATAGAAAGGATCCATTTGACTTTGACCCTGCCCCATTCTTTCACTGATGTTTAATAACAATTTATCCTTTAATGGTACTTAATTTAGCCTTAATTTATTTTTTGGCAAATAAGTTCAGTCAAAGAGCAAGTGTGCATCCAGTCAGAACTCATTTTCCCTTCTTCATTCTTTCAAAGATGCTACAGCACAACTCATTGTAGAAGTGTGACCTTTACATGTGACATAACTTATTTAATGAAAATTTGCAAAACATGAAACAAAAAAATATGTACCATCGATTCTCAGAAACATCAGGCTTCTGGTGTTGGTGGAAGAATAAAGTAATTATATGAATAATTACTCAATAAATGTATTTTAAGACTATGTTTTGACCATACTAAGTATAACATTGATACTTCTGTATCTACAGTTACATCTACACATATTTGACAGACTAATCAAAGCAAAGAGAAATAAGGAGGAATTGGAACACCAGAAATGATATTGGAAGGAGTGAGAACTGGAGGTTGTGACTTCCCAGCACAAGCATACTCTTCAACACCCACAGCTGCAAACAGAACATAGTTCTGGGGAGATCACAGCCTTGGTCTTTCAAAGCTCTGTATGGTAAAGTTCTGGACTGGAATGGAAACTGGAGGATTTCAAGAGAAAACCTGGGACAGCATAGGAATCACATGAATAAAAGAATCTATATTTAAAAGGCCCAGAAGTTAAGAGGAAATATTGTATCTACCTACCAAATATAAACACAATAGTGAAAATAAGAGAAAATCATAAGACATGAAAGATGCCCTGGGAGTTTAAATTAAATAGCAAAACCGATGGTTCAATACAAGGGTAGAAGGATAAAATTAAGGGAAAAAAGCTGTCTGAATTAGTATAAAAATAGAGAAATAAAATAATTTAAAACAATTGTATATAATAAAATAAGTGTATTATTCCACTATGTTAAAAACCCTACATGCATCTCTGTGTGTGTATGTGTATGTGTGTGTGTGTGTGTGTGTGTGTGTGTGTGTGTGAGAGAGAGAGAGAGAGAGAGAGAGAGAAAGAGAAAGGAGATGTATTTGTGAAGAGAATCTTACAGGAAAAATTGCTAGAATGGGAAGAACCTAAGAATGTTATATTGAAATTGTGCACCAGATACCCAGAGAAATGAATGCAATGATCTAAACAAAGATATATTTTTATGAAATCTGAAAATAAAATAGAAATGAGGAAGAGACTAATAGTTTTGAGAATAAAAAAGCAAATTTTAACAGAAAAATAAAAAAAAAATTCATACTTGTCTACTTCAACTGATCCTGGAGAGAATCTAAAAGTCTAAAATTTCTGAGTCTAGAAAGTACAATTCATATAAAATGGGAAGCATAAATCATTTATGATTTATAAATTATATTTTATAAATATCAGAAACATTCAAAAACACTTATTCCATTAAGTTCTACAAGAAAGTGATTTTCACGTCAGAATTTTGTGCTCACCAATTATATCCAGGAAGAAGAAAGTAAAGCACAGGAGCAGTGACTCCGATTCCTGACATGTTTTGGATTCTTTCTTTCAAAGTTGGTTTCATCATCGCTGTGGACAACATCCTCCTCTATTTACCTTCCACCTAGGTAGTCTTTTTAAAGATTCATTTTTAAAAGCTTTTTATTTGAGGACAATTTTAAACTTAGTGAAAATTTGGAACACAGTACAGATAGTCCCCACCTGTCCCTCACTGAGCTTGCCCCTTGTGAGGGCCCTGCATGAGCACCCAATGGTGATCTATCTAGCCTGAGGAAACACCTTCCACACTCCTGCTCACTGAACTGCAAGCTTCATGCAAATTTTACCACTTTTTCTTCACTCCCCTTTTCTATTCCAGGATCCAGAGGGGCTCCCAATGTGCACTTTGTCATGTCTCCTTAATCTCTGATCTATGACAATTTCTTTTTTTCTTGTTTTCATGACCTTGACAGTTTTTTGTTTTACTTTATACAAAATATATCACTTCCTTCTACCTTCACTTCCTCCTCCAGATGCTCCCTTCCCATCTGTTGGTACCCCAGCCAAATAGGTCATCTCTACTTCAATCCTCACATAGCATCACAATGCTTCTTTAAAAAATTAAATGATTCTCCTCTCTTCTTTCATTTCACTAAGAAGCTTTGTTTTGTTTGGTAACAAGTATTGAACTTAGGGGAACTTAACCACTGAGCCACACTTCCCACACTTTTTATTATTATTATTATTATTATTATTATTATTATTATTATTATATTTTTTATTTTGAAACAGGGTCCTGCTAAGTTGCTTAGGGCCTTGCTTAGTTGCTGAGGATGGCTTGAATTTGGGATCTTCCTGCCTCAGCCTTCTTAGCCACTGGGATTATAGGCATGTGCCACTGTACCAGGCACACCCCAGAAACTTTATAATGGCTGTTTATTGCATTTAGAATTGAATCAAAATATTTACTATAGCTAATAATACTCTGGTATCACAACTGGAAACTTTAGAAGTGGAATCACTTCCTAGAACAACTTGAATCAATTGTCTCTCTACTCTCCTGTATTTTAAACATGGTGGCCAGCTTTTATTCTGATGCTCACATAAAGCTATTTCCTTTTGCAGGACTTTTGCTCTTGTTCATAACTCAGTATGATTGACTGTTCTCCCAATTCTTATCCTTTATAATTCTTGCTCATTTAAGCATCATACATCACAGTGTACCGGGCTTTTGATTAAAGCAGCGATCATGCTCAGTTTAAGACACCAGGATGTAGCATAGTACCTGGTACAGAGAGAGTGTTAAAGAAAATTGGCTGAATATGCAAAGGAATAAGTGATCATATTTCCTCTTTGAAATGAAGATTGTTATTTATGAAGGAATGAAAATCAGGGCACCTCTTTTATATGAATTGAAGGAAGTAGGCAGTCTTGGAAAGCTTATAGTTAATTTGAACCACACATGGGTGGGATGCAAAGCCAAGGACACTATAAACACCTTTGAGCTTTGTTATATCCTCGCTTGTCTTTTGCCCATTCACTTTGTCTTTGTTTTTTGACATTGTTCTAACATTTAAACATTTAACCATTATATACGGATTTGGCCTTCCCTCAAATAATTCAGATGGCTAATGTGAGATTTTTTAAAAAATGGATAAGTGTGGTCATTCCCTCCTCATAGGATTCACAACAGAAACACCATATTCCAGCTTCCAGTGCAGTAAAGATTTAATGATGGCAGCATGTCATTTCTCGTTCTAGAAATAGTTTCTTCCAGAGAGAGACAAGGAAGTGGAGGGTGGTATACAGGTGGCACTAGCATCTATAAGTTACTATATATAGGGATGTAGAGAGAAAATATCTAGTTAAAACTCATAATAGTAAGATATTTTTATTCTTTTTATAAAAGATTTTAAAAATGTAGACCAGGGATAAGGCTGGGGCAGTAACTCACTGTGTACCCTTCCTTCAGGTCCGTTATTTTGTATCCCCCCCCCCATGCACATTCCTGTTGCTGTATCCTCTCCATCCTTTGTAGTCTCATTCTCATTGTTTCATCATTTCTAAGTCATTAGAGAGCAAATTTCCAGTATCAAGATTCTTCAACCTGAAAATTTCATCACTCCCTAAAAACAATGCCATCCTCTTACATATCTAAAATATAATTTGAAATTCAGGAAATGTAGCATCATATAATTCTATTATGTATTAGAGACTCCATATTCTTATTTAGCTAATGGCCCTATTAAAAATTTTTATATCATTTTCTTCCAATTAAACATGCAATCTAATTTTACTCATCTACCATGTCTCTTTCATCTTCCTCTGGAATAACTTCTCCATCTTAGTCTTTTATGACATTTACAATTTTTGAAGAGTATTCATGAGTTTTTATTTGAAATTGCCCTCTGATTTGTGACTCCTTTCATATGATGGGCCAGAGTCATTTGTTGTTTGCATATATGTTGGCAGAAATGCTACCTGAGCCTTGCACCATCAGCCTAGCGCATCAAAGACACATACTGGAGGGATTCTTAGGATGTCATGGCGTGTTCCTCCAGTTTTCTCCATTTTGAGGTTACCTTTTCCCTTTATCATTAATAAGCAATCTCTGACATGATACCTCGAGACTATTCATAGATACACTTTGTAGCAAAAGGTTTTAGCACTCCTTGATACTCCTGGCTGAATCAGTTATTACCATTGTGATCATTAAATGGTAATTGCACTCTCTCGTCATTCTTCTGCATTCATTTGGTGGCTCTGAATGGTAAATAAAGTTTTCCTTCCCCATTACCACTTTTTGATGTTAATTTAATTACCTCAATATAAGCATTATAAATATTAAGTTATGGATAAAACACAATAGTCTATACATCTGGTATTTAGTATATAATGTGTCCCCCTGGAAAGAAAACATGGCTGCCTAAATTTATTTCTGATTTTACTAACATGAAGGGGATGTTGTAAAAATCATATTACAATTCTAAATCTTTATACACACACACACACACACACACACACACACACACACACACACACATATGTATGCTTATGTATATCCAATGAGGATTTTATATTTAACATCTAAATTTTTAAGTTTTAATATCTATAACTATTAAAATATTCAACCTGTATTTGTGGTGGCCTCAAAAGACCAAGTAAAAGTGGAAATTCTCTCTTCTCTGTTTTAATAGCAGCCAAGTTGATTAATTGCAATTGGCCAAAAACTGGCAAAAAAATTTCCTAACCTCATTAACTTATTTTGGCTCTCATTAAACTTTTAAAGTCCCTTACTTTCTCTTGTCTATTTTGAGCTTATTTTCAGCAGTGTTTCTTCTCTGGCAAGCATATTTGGAAAATGCACAGATTGAGCACCAGTGTGGGAGGAATTATACAGCTAAAAAATATTCCATGAAATGATCTTGGGTATTCCAATTTGTTTCAAGATTAATTATAGTTCTACAATTCCCACATCAAGGCAATCTGTGGGTTACAGACTGGGCTGAGAGAGTTGTCATCCTAGTAATGACATTTAAGGCTAGTGATTTACTAATGCAAAATCTGTACCAATTTCAACCTAAACTTTAGGAGAATCCATATAAGCATTAAGAAAAATGATATAAAACACATTCCCAGCAAATTCTGCCCAATCCTTTGTAAACCTATAAGAAAAATCTGGTTGAAAACCTGATGGCTAATAGTATAACCCCAGGGAACCATTTAGGAATGATAATTTTAACATCATTACTAATTCTTAACAGGAATCCCAAGACAGAATGAAAAATTATTCTGGGGATAATACAAGAAATGTAAATCGGTTAAGCTTATATTACACATTTAAATGCTTAATCCCATAAACATTAATATATTGGGTTGTTTCTCTTGACACTGTTCAAACAATAAATTACATATATACAAAACAATTTATTACTTTCATGCCTGTCATTTATAAATTGTAAATTTTATATTGAAAAGTTTTAAGGACAGTTTATAATTCCACTGTGATTTTCTTAGAAATAAAATATTCAAAAAAGTAAAAAGCCTGATAAATGGTCACTTTACCTACATCTATCATCCATGTTTGATATGTATATGCATATGTGTGCACAAATATATCTCTATAAATATGTAAGCATAATATATCTTTTTTATTGAGTACTTGCTTGCTGAGCACTTCACATGAATTATGACTTCATATAAATTTTGCCATTTAGTCTTTATAATAGTCCTAGGAGATGACTAAAACAATTGTCCCATTTTGCAGTCAAAGAAAACAAGCCAAAAAGTGATTAAGTTGTTCAGAGCCAGATCTAATGGTAGAACCTATTGGGAAACATATGGGTTACATGTCATGTCTTTTGCTCTTAGAATGTATTTGATCAAATCAATTGATAAAGACACATCTCTCTTTCCAGGCACAGTTATACCATCCACACACACATGCACACACAATTTGCATATGGATATTCATATATACACTCAGCAAAAGCATGTGTACATGTACATTTTCTGTTTCAAGAGTATGAGGAGCCCAGGCCAGCCATGTGGGCCATCCTGGCATTTGATTTGATGGAACAATGGCTATGTTCTGGTGCGAAAACCATTGTTCTCTTGGTTGCTATAATCTTCATATCCTGTGAGGCTCAAGATTATGGGAATGGGAAACAAAACACTTCTTCATGGTTAATTATGGTAATAATGCAAGAGGCTGATCTTATCTCTGTCCCACGGTGCCCAGTTCTTACTGTGGTATTGACAGCGAAATATATTAGTTGTGGATTTGAGGTTCCAACAGAATTTTGTAGGTAAACACCAAACTCAATGAAAGCCTCCCAGCTGGAATTATAACTGAGTCTTCAACAGGCCACTCTTTTGCTCCATCGAAGCCAGTTGTTTTAGGATGATGAGGCGCCTGGTGATATCAGTCAATTTTATGGATCCCTTACCTCGTTTTCTTTCCTGTTAAATGAGCATTTGTTGGTACTGACTAGAACGCTTTCTGAAAGTTCATGGAAGGTAATTCTGGCAGAAGTGTTGCAGAAAGTAAGAGAAAATCTATATCAACATAGATAAAACAAAGAGCATCTCTTTTCATATTAAGAAGTCCAGTGTAATCAACATTCCACCAGGTAGAAAGGTAGACAGGTGGTTCTGAATAGAATGGTGCTATAAAGGCGCTCAGCATTAGCCTCTTCTTAAAAAACAAACAAAAAACTGGGCATAAAAAGTGTCAATAGCCAAATAGTCTAGGTAGGTGAAATTCTATGTCCTTGACCCCAATGCAAGCCTCCAATCTTTCTACCACAGCCACTTTGTTTGTGGACCATTAACTAATTCTGGGTAACTGTGATTGATATTACCCTTTTCCCATACTTATTGAGAGCTGTTCTGCAGGGAATGCTTTCTGCCAAACATTTATATGCAACACGATTTCTTTTCATCCTGTGCACATTTCCAAAGGGCTAATCCAGCTACCTCTTCTGAAAATATCCTTGTTCCTGGTTTTTTTATTCTTCCTAAGATTCTGATGACATGGCCATCCTCATTAACCTTGGCCTATGGGTCAGCATAGAACATTATTTCAGGCTCATAAGAAACATACAAACAGACAGACGACCTCAGCTCCATACTGAAAGGCTTCCCCTTTACTGCCATTGTCAGGTCTACCTCTAATTGCAGCTGTAGTTGACATTCATGTTCCATTGGTACTAGCACGGCATTTAGAGCCCTTCCTACAACAAAGCTCTTTCTTTTTCTATTGGCTGATGTTGTGAGCTCCCTGGGATGCCAAAGACTGCAATTGGCCAAGACTACTAAGAAATTCCTAGTCCCTTTAACTTTTTTGTTTCTCATTAAACACAGAGTTTAATGAGGAAGCAAAGGAGAAGGCACAGTTGTGAAAATATGAAACCCCAGGTTATGAAGATTTTTATCTTCTACATCTGCCTCAACTGCTCTCAGACATATGATTTCATTTTAAAAGTGGAATTCTGCTGTGTACACTCAACCTTACGATTCAGTAAGACAGCACTCAATTCATGGTGTCAGTCCTAGGTTTATAATTACCTCAGGTATCAGGACCAGGTGTTCAGTTTTAGGATCCTCAAAAGCAAGCCTGGTACTAAGAAAAGAAGGAAGAAAAGAAATTTTAAACAAAGACAAGGAAGGAGCAAGAGAGGAAGGAAGAATAATAACTGTGCTGTGTGAGAAGATAGATATATTAATTTATTTGATTGTTGTAATTTCTGTGTGTATCAAATCATAATGTCATATGCCTTAGATATATACAGTAAAAAAGTTAGGACAAATAAATTCCCTTTTGGATCCTAGATTGGATCCTGAACCAAAAAAATCACAACATCCATTAGTGGATAACAGACACATTTTCTGTTCCTCTGTTCCTCTGCAGGGATTACCTAGAGACCTTGCCATCAATGAGAGCCCTGTGTGGTGTTCCAGATGCCAGGTCGTCAAGGCTTCCTGTACTTGCACCTGCTCTTTTCATTTTTAATGGTTTACGTATGTTGCTCTCATCTAATAAGCTGGTGCTACCAAATGTGGATTCACCTATTATTAACTATGAATTCTCTTTGGGTAACTATTATAGCCTTCACTTTATAGGATCTAAGACACAGTAGTAACGGTAACAGACAAGATTTCTTTATACACGAAAATGTTACTCTAGTGGGTGAACAGGTAATAAATGTGTGATAACTAAGAAATTAGATATTTACAAAGATTACTAAGTAACCACAAAAAAATGAAAGCATGCAATAAGATGACACATATTGACCCATGATTACACCAGAAAATGGGAATTGGAAAAACTTTTCAAAGAACTGTCATTGACTTGAGCCAGCCATGCAAAGACCTGTCTGCAAATTGGTGTGGACTTCTACAATTACAGTTTAATGTTTGACTAAACATTCAAAACTAAAGTAATTTTTCAATAATTAAAATAATACTAGGTGTGAGCATTAATTCTTATTTCTGATATGAATGTTTCATTTACTCTATTATATAATATTGCCTAAGTACTTTCATTTCCAATAAAATTCTGATAATTCCAGATTAGGAATCAGGTTGAAAATTTACCAGGAGATGAGTTGCCAAAGAGAACTTGGCAGACAGAACAGGGTAAGTGAGTGCTGCTGCTTGCTCCCTAGGTACCTCAGTTCACTCTTTCTGCAGGAATGTACTGGATACGAGGTTGTTTCAGAAATGTGGATTTTGCCAGGATATACAGCAAAGACTGACTTTCCAGCAGTGTGGGAGAGGAGCAGGAAGGATACTGGCAGCAGATAAGGACTCTATCTACATACAGAGACAGTAGCATGAGTTGGCAGGGGACTAATGATAAGGGAACATGAAAAGGCAGAGCAGAAAGCCTAGAGATGGGAGAAGCAGAGGAGGAACCAAGGAGAGATCTGCAGGTTGCCCCTCAGGATTGGTCTTACTGGGAATGTGAGGTTTTAGCAAACTGTGGTTTTGAAAACAGAATTTGATTCCATGTTTTGAATCTCCAAAATGCTTAAGCCTCACCCTCCCTCATGCTCTTGTCCCTCACAGCTGGACAAGATGAGGAAAAGCCCCAGGTGTTATCCACTTAGGAACTGGTAGGACATTCAAAGGAGGCCTTGCCCAAGATCATTCTCACCCAGTGCCACCTGCCAACCACAATAAAACCCTGTTGTAGCCCTTGATGGCAAGCCATGTAGATTCACCTTCTTTTTTAATTATAAAATATAGTTGCCCACTGATCCTGTTCTGGCTGCTGGACTGGCTTCTCTGTGCTCCATGAAAGGTAATAAACCTCCTCATAGCCTCTTACTGTGAACAAAGTAGTATTAGATTCAACTTCAGACCCAGCTTTTGAGTAGGGATCTGTCTCATCTGCAGAGGTTTTTTCATCTGGGGACAGCAAGTAAGGGGGCTTCCTAGTGTGGCCAGCATCAGAGTGCAGAGAGGGGAAAGTGATGAAGAGCAAGGTTGGACCCTTCATGATGGGGTGGGGGTGTTAAATCACAGGGAACTTTGTTGGCTTCTTTCAGAACATTGCTTTTTACTCCGAATGGAATAAAAAATCATTATGGAGTTTTTGAGCAGAGGATGGATGTAATTTGCTTTTATTTATTTAGTTTACTGTAACTCAGCTGAGATATCATTTACACTCCATAAAATTCCCACTTTTTCAATGCATACAATTCAGAAGTCTTTAGTATATGCACAAAAATGTAGAATGCTTCATGAGTTTCATGTCATCTTTCCACAGGGACCACGCTCATCTTCTCTGTATATTCCAATTTTAGCATATGTGCTGCTGAAGTGAGCACTTGATGCTCATTTTTGCAGAGTCACACTTGCTGCTGAGTTGAGAATAGACTGCAGAAGACCCGTGGTAAA
The DNA here is from genome assembly GCA_004024805.1 of Geosciurus inauris. Lineage (NCBI taxonomy): Eukaryota > Metazoa > Chordata > Mammalia > Rodentia > Sciuridae > Geosciurus > Geosciurus inauris. The sequence continues at coordinate 45,938 of PVHX01002882.1, forward strand.
AAGGGGGGCCCGTGGAGTGCTTCTGCGTTAAGCCATGGAGGGAAGGTGGTTGTTCTGATCAGAGAGGCAGCAGGGAATCGATGAGGGTGTGTGAAACTCTGGATGTGTTTCAAAAGCACATAGCAGGATTTACTGAAGGGTTGGGTGTTACAGATGTCATTCATCTCTGTTCAATATTAGAATGTCTCAGACAGGAAATAGGAACCAAATGGGCAGTTGATTATAACCCAGGAACATTGAAAAGAGAGAAAACTACTTTGACTTCTAGTGATAGAAATAAATCAGATGGGATGCAGGCTTTATTAAATGAATGATGGCTCCCACCTTCAAGGCAAAAACACTAGACCCGTGTTTAAGGACAGGAGGTGTAGATGCTAAATTTCAGTGAACTAGGGTTCAAACCTTAAGAACTTAATTGAGAATTTGTTAAGAGCTGTGTTAGCTTTCCATGATGATAACAAATACCTGACTCAAATTTACGAAGAGAAAACATTCATTTTGTCTCATGGTTTCAGAAGTTCCAGTGCTTGGTCAGGTGGAGCCATTTCTTCTAGTTCTACAGTCAGAGTGCTGGATGGCCCTGGTGGGGACCATGAAGCAAAGCAAAACCACTCACACTATGGCTGGAGGAGGGGGCTAGGGTCCCATAATCCCTTCAAGGACACATTCCCAATGATCCCAAGACTTTTCACCAGGACCTGCCTCTTACAGGTTCCAATAGAGCCACTCTTAGAATTAAACGCTCAACACGTTGATCTTTGGGGGACAAGTAAGATCCAATTTATAACAATAGCAAGCTACTTAGGACAAAGGAAATGAATAAGTAAATGTCTGTATCCCCAGTAAATTGTGACAACCAAATTAATTTATGACTAATAATCATTTTAGAAAGGTATAGCATGGAATTAAATTTCTTCTGTGTTTTATATGCTTCTTGATCTCTTTTTCTGTCTCTGCATTTCTCTTTACCACCTCTTGTCTCTCTTGAGCACATCTGTGAATCTGTCTAACTTAGTCTTTGCTGAGCAAAAGAGGAGAGTTTCCTGTCCAGCTAGGAATTAGCAGGAAAACGGGAGGCTCCTGGTTTGTCCGTCTGGTCAGACAGCTCTGGTGTTCATAGCACAATGTGCCCCTAGGAGGGATGAACCTTTATGGAGGAGATCAAGAACTAGGAAGTCAGGAAGGAAGGTTTGAGGACAATCAAGGTGGACAGGCGCCCCTCCCCCTATTTTAGAGCTTTTGATCACCAGAGGCCTTATTTTATATTGCAATTAAAAAGACTTGAAAAGCACCTCATCAAACAAGCATGCAAAAATGAAAGCTGTGGAGGGCCAATTGGGTGCAGTTAATTTTTAATTATACTCTCTCTCTGCTCTGGCTTTATTTATTGCCAAGCAGCTGGAAGGATAGAATCCACCAGAGGGTAAATCGCTGGTTCTCTGTGAACAGGAATTTCTTTAGAGTACATTGTTCAAAAATAGATTACAAGTGAGATTGACACGATTCTGAATAGCTTGTTTTTTCCTCCTTAAATGTCACGGTAATACAATCCTGTCTCAACAAAGCCAAGGTCGCACAGAAGCGCACAAAAGCTGTAGCTCTTAAATTCTTCTTGCTCCCACTTGAGGAAATGTGTTCAAATCAAGAAGCAAAACATCAATCTTCACATTAAGAAGAAAAAAAAAAATAACAATTAGGAAAAGAATCTACTGACCTCTTTATATTCAGTTCAACAAGCACCCTTGATCATTTGGGGACTTAAAAAATAAGACAAATTGTGCTGCTAGGAAAGTTCAGATCTATTTTAAATCTCCAACAGGGCTCTTTGCCAAAACACTGTCACCCTTCACTGGAACTGTAGCAATCTTTGCAGACTGACGAAATATTTCAGACTGGCTGCATTCCATGTAGACGATGCCTTATGAGGTGAATAGAAATTAGAACTTGTCCAGGATGTTACTATATAACATGGGACGCTGACACAGGAATATATGGAGTGAGGCATAAAATTATGAATAGGAAAACTTCTCTCTGTATTTAAGTTCTATTGATCTTGTATACATTTATGCTAAAAAATAAAATCCAGAGAACAGTAACGATTGCCATTCCAAGTTTGCTCAGAATTCAGATTCAGGATAAATCTTCTGGGATCACATGCATTCTCAAATACAAATGAAAACAATTATGATCACTTCTCAATAACATGGAAATAAATCACAGTGCAAATGCCTTGGGAGATTCATTGAGAGGCTGATAAGGTGTTGATGTATTTAAGTGTAGGTTTTTATTGTATTTGTATCATGTTGCACGCTATTTATCAACGGTAAATCAATTTTAGTTTCTCTGTAAGATGAATATTAAAAAAAATCTAGTATAAAAATTTTCCCATCCCATCTCACCTTTCAGATGAGACTAAATGGAAATGCTTAGATCAAAAGTAAGATTTTTCTCCCTCTTAAAGTTTTGGTGTTTTGTTCTTACATACTTATTTTTCCTTTTCTGAGGTGGCTTTGCTACTTGGAAAAGCCGCCACAAGGGAGTGCTTTATCTTAAATTAGGTTTAGACTTGATTTAAAACAAATCAATAACCTGAGTACTGAGCACTGAAATTGGTGAACACCAGTAAGTTACACTCCCATAAAGGTGTTGAGCTATCCATTTTTAACTTAGTTTAATGTCTACCCAAATCCCCAGATTGGTATATTTATTGTTAGAGCATTTGAATGTTTCCTTTATAACAGTTAAAGCCAGAGATGATTTCTCCCATATGTTTCTAATTTACTCACACTTAGCTCATCGAAGTCTGGTTTTGTGGAGGAAATGTGATGTCCAAGAGGCTGCTGGGAGGCACTTTTCTTGGAAAAAGGAAGTAATGTTCTTTTATTTTATAGTTCGCAAACTGACTTCTAAAGATGAAAATGCATTTCAAATGTATGAAATCACAAAGTTCAAGTATGTTCTAAGTTTGTCATGGAGGGCTTCCATTTCTAAAAACTGAAATGATGTCACAGTATGAAGCTAAGGAAACATACAACAAAACCTCTGGACAAAGGGAGCAGAAATTGAATTTGCAGTATTCCTTTCTCCTTTCTCTTCAAACTGCCTTAGATTAAGGCCAAAATGCCTGTGTGTAGACATTATCAACCCATGATGTCATGTTTCCCAGTAATTCTAGAACAAAGTTAAAGCACTTTGAGGAAATTTGTTTAATATTCTTAAACTCATTTTAATATTTTTAAGAAGGTTTTATTGCTCCATGGAATCCTTCCAACCCCTGATAATGGCCTGTTTAAGTTTTGGAAGTTTTGTTTCAGAAAGTAAAGAAGGCATTCCTTTCAGGGCTGGTGCAGAGAGAGCAAAGTAAACTGTGGAATTCAAAGCCTTCAGAGTCACGGTCTTTGGTTCTTCTTGCTTTCTCAGCTGGGTGATTTTATACAAAATATTTTGTCTCTGTGCAAAAATTTCTTCAGATATAAAATAGGTGATAAAACTCACCTGCAATTTTGGTGAAAAAAAGTAAAATCATCTTGAAACACCAGCAACAAGGATTAGAAGTGCAGTGTCTCCGCACATGCTGACCTTCTTCCTTCTTACTGTGTTGGTTAAGAAATCTCTCTGCCTTTATTGACAACTAATCCATGAAAGGAGTCTTGCCAGAGAAAATAACCCCGTCTTTCAACAAATTTCAGGGAGTGAAGTTCCTATGGCAATTGAGATGTATTACTTATCTGGAGAATGCGAAGTATTGAATGGAGAGTGAAACTACATTTTAAACCAGAATTTGAGGTATTCGATTAAAATTTTCATCATGCAATGTAGACTTTGGACCTCCCTTACAAAAAAGAAAAATACTGGGGAGCTTCTCTATACACTTCTTTGTTTCACCTGGATGCTTTTTTGATCACTGCTGTGTCACCCTCAGCATCTTATCAGGTACCAAGAACTGTGGGCTGGGTGCTGGTCCAGCAGAACCACTGTTGAAAAGGATGGTCCTGTGCAGATGCTTAGTCCACTATCAATCGTGTTCTGGAAAAATGGCAAGATTAAATTATGAATGGATGTATCTGTATGCATTATAAGTTTTATTAACTTCATGTTTTCCTGATGCTTCAACATCTGCACAAATAGGCCATAGGCATCCCCTGCTCCAGGCAACTTGGGGCACCATTGTGATACGTCTGGTCTCTGCCAAATGTTTCCCTCTTGCCTGCCCAGTTGGGATCTAGTACATTCAAAAGCACACTGAAAGCTCCTCATGCCTTTTGCTGTGTACTCCACTTGACCCTCAAGAAAGCCACTTGCTTACAGATCCTCACTCTCTCTGCTTGGTTGATCCTCCTTCTTGAGAGGTCCTCTCACGGGATCCTCTGTGCAGCTTTCTGAGCCCTCTGTCTCCAGGACTTGAGAGTATAACCCCTTAACTTCATATACCTCTCTAAGTGCAATTTTGACAGTGTGTTGGAGTGATCTTTAAAGACCTCAAGTAACACTTCCTCCCCCAACACTATACAACTTAATCTTTCATGTCCATTCCTCATGTTAAATTCTGAAATTGCTCTTAATTTACAATCTCATTGAACTAGGTCAATCTTCTGTGCTTTGTTTTGCTGTGTTAGGGTACAGGAGAGTTGGCCAGTGTGCACAGACTGTAGAATCTAGCTAACAGCCTATGCACGTCATTGCTCTATGTGCTGTGTGTTGTCTTACCTGCTCCCTGTCTGACACTATACCCAATTCCTGCTGTCCCACTGTTGAAATGCAGTGAAATAAATTTATTTTATTTTAAAATAAAAATAAGACTTTATTCCTGTGTCCCTCCCAAGACCTTCTATGCCCTTACGCAGTTTCCTGCACGTGTGTCTCATAACCACACACTGCTATTTCAAAAAAGGTGATCTCAGTCAAATGTCTGTAAGTTCCTTCCCTGTCAGCTTCTAACATACATGTGACCTCACCCTCTCTCCTTCTCCGTTCACTTCAAAAGAAGAAATATCTCTACATTGCTTGGATAACAACCTACTATGCATAAGATACTATGCTAAATTCTGCACATAATGTAAATTAATCTCATCACCAAATTCCTTTATGAAGCTCATATAAAGCTAGGCAAAGGGGCCAACACAATGAGAACTTAATTTCTTTTGTCTCATAGGCTGTACTAGGCATTCTTTGGCATAGGCTAATAAGTGTTCCTCTTTTTACTCAGAATTCATCAATTTATGATTTTTAAAATACTTGTAAGCCTTTGATTTCCATTAGAGTAATTCTTAAAACCTACTTTAAAATTCTTCTTAAAAATAAATCATTTTATTTATTCTATTTTATTCTATTTTTCTGTATTCTCATCAGTGTTATGCAATACACTTGAGTTTATTTTCTGTCTTCCACAGTGATCATAACATAGTGTATTTAAAAGTATTCTTGTCACTTATCCTCCTCCCTTTGGAAAGAAAATTGATAATGGGGTTTACTTTGGCATATAGGAATTATTACTAGGATGATACTATTTTTGGTTGTATGGGTTTTCTTTTTCACTGATGAAAATTGATTTTTAGTATGCAATGCAGAATTTTCAAAGAGAAATGCACAATGAGTACCATTATTATTTTACATTTCATATGGCTTACTCTACCCATACATTTCCACATACTCCACAAATTCTTTTTTTTATTTTTATTAAAACAATCACATTTATCTCAAATCATTCCTCCAGAATATGGTCATGTTATCAGAAAATCTGCAAGCAACTTGTCCAGCTGAGAGAGTGGAAACTCATAACTCACTGTCGAGCCACTGATGCACTGTGGAAGCTGAAATTAAAACCGTGTCTGAAGACAGATTGACATTCAAGGCCAAGTTTCTACCATCTCCTACAATTGATGATGGAATTTAGCCGGACAGGCTCATCTAGACAAGTTGAAAAATTATTTCATATCCTGAACTCAAATGATTAATAAGTATTTTATTCCTCTCAATAAATCACAGATTTATTGAAGATATATGAACAGGCTTTTCTATGTCCAAAGTACATCAATAAAGAATTTTATATATGTTAAGGAAAAAGTGCATTCTAAGTTATAAATGTTAAACATGTTATTGAATTCCTAAAGGAGAATACTATAATGTCATCTCCATCAAAAGCATTGGGCTTCCTTTTGCTCTAGTAATTGTGCAAAATTAGCCTATTATAAGGCTAATTTTCATAAATGTTCCAAAATGTAATTTGTAGCCTGTAGAGTTCTGCATATCTTCAAATGTATAATTTATATACACATATAAATATATATGAATGCAAGATTTCAAGTTTATAAGTTATATTGTTTAACTATTCTACACGTTTTGATTATTCCATTTTTGGAAGCATTGGGCTTCCTTTTGCTCTAGTAATCTAGTAATCGGAGTTGTTTCTATTGTGTTCTGTTTCTCTGGCTCCTCCATCACTATCCACAAAGAAGTAAAACTTTTGAAGAAACAACCAAAATTGTCAACCACGGGTTTCATAGATTATTTCAAGGTATGGACAAATCTAGGAGTGGAACTTACATATTCTAAAGGAGAAAGAGTACAGTAGACATCTCTCTCTTACAGAGGGACACACAGTACACACAGCTGCATCATTCACTTCCCAAAGTGATAGTATACCAGGGGCTTGACAGTATTACAAATCACAGTTAAAAAGAAAATCGTTAATACAAAAAGCCCCAGAACTTCATGAGAGATTATGGATAATTTTCTATAAATTCATGGTTTTCCTTCTGCACATATACACCTTGTAATGACCATCAGTAAACAAGTGTATGTTAAACTGAACAAAATAATATTTAATATTTAATAATGTATCACATATTTAGTCATGTAATATCTTGATAGCCTTTTGTATACTAAAGCAGATTATGTTCTATGACATGAGTAGGCCTTTCAAGTCACTGTATCTCCTTAAGAGTAGGGACTGAGGTTTTTCAAAGAATTAATTTTTCCTCATGACTACACCATAGAAATCCTACCTGAGTTTCCAGCCAGCCTAGCCTTCCCTGCAGAATTCCAGACGAGAATGCAAAATCATCTCAGATCTGAAAATGCAGCCTTCATACCTGCCCTGTTGACTTCAGATCTGCCAGCTCGCCACAACCCAGTGAGACAGTTTGCCAAAACAAAAAGCAAATCTCTCTCACTCTCTCTGTCCCTCCCTCATTAGGAAATATTTATATAATAACTGTTTCCTAGGGGAACCTTGACTGATAATATAATAACCCAGAGGGAATTAAGAGCAACCAGGCATAGAAACAAGGTGTTTGATTGTGTAAATAGATTTGATGTACAAGTTTACTGGAGTGCTTTTCATGTAGGAAATGTCCACAAAATGAAGGACACAAAAACCTAAATAGCAATGTTATTTTTTTTAATAGCTTTATTTTTATTTTTATGTGGTGCTGAGGATCGAACCCAGTGCCTCCCGCATGCTAGGTGAGCACGCTACCACTGTGCCATAACCCCAGCCCCAATAGCAATGTTATTTTAAAGTTACATAACATAAGGAAAAGATAGATTCTGTGACTTAAAAAGAAGGGAAAAAGTCAATTCAACAGAAAGAACAAAGAAAATAAATTGCATATTGCAAAAGAATAAGATAGAGCCTAATGACATGACCTTCTTGAACACCAATTCAACTATGATATTCACAGGACTTGAAAGAGTTAAGGAAGAAGCAGGGGACCAATAAAAATAATTAAAATGCTCACTGCTCCTTCAAAGGATAAAACAAAAAGAGAATAATCAAAAAGTGTAGAACAGTTAAACAATATAACTTATAAACTTGAAACCTTGCATTCATATATATTTATATATGTATATAAATTATACATTTGAAGATGTGCAGAACTCTACAGGTTACAGATTACATTTTGGAACATTTATGAAAATTAGCCTTATAATAATTACAAAGAAACTTTCATAAAATTCCATCAAGTTATGACTGTTTAAACAAAACTAGACCTTAAAAATCTTTAAATGGTTCAAAAAATAATGTTGCTGAATTGCTATTGGATTAAAAGGAAATCACAAAAGCAATCACAAATATTTAATATTCAATGATAAATAAAATACTACCTATCAAATTATAAGGGGAAAAAAGAGAAAACGTCTCTGAAAGGTAAATTGATAGCTCCAAATGGATTTTACTAGGCTCAAGCGCTCATGAGTTTGGAAAAAGAAAAGCATCACAAGTGAAGCATATAATAATAATGGAATTGTAACTAGCAAACTTAATGAAAGAGTAAAATAATACAGTTATAATCTGGAAGACCTAAATAAAATAGGTAAAAATTTCAAAATATGTAAATAAAACATTTTTTAAGGAGACATTCAAATCTGACAGGGGCTAAGAAGAGGGGATAGCTCAGTGGTAGAACAATGCTTAGCAATCCTGGGTTCAATTCCTAGCACCAAAAATACAAAAAACAAAAAAAATAAGAAAAATTATTTTTCAACTAATAAACATTAAGTACATGAATGAGATAATGAAAACGTTACCTTCCCCCAAAGCACCAGAATCTCATTTTATTTGTAAATGATTCTAATCTTAGAGAAGAAACTGAAAAACTGGAAGTATGGAAAATAAAATGTTTTCTAACTTGAACCACTTGAAATACAGTTCTTAACATAATGCCCTAACACCACCAAGCATTTTCATATCTTTTTTGTACAAACAGGACATTCTCTTACATAATTTCAATATCGTTTTCAAAATCAGGAAATCAGCATTGATGCAATGATATGCTATTATCTAAGTCGCAGGTCCAATTTCTTCAATTGTTTCAATAATGTTAATTAAAGCAAAAATAATCAATTCCTGATCACACATTACTTTTAGTCAAAAATTCCTCTTTATGCTTCTAAAGTCTGGAAGAGCTCCTCAATCTTTCCTTGATTTCCTTGACTTTGATATTGTTGACTATTTCTGTAGGGTGGCAATTTTCCGTGGTTTTCTCATAACCCTACATATCCTGCAAATAAAGGCATGGAATGCCTTTGTTCTAGACTATCTATCCAAAGATAATTATTTATAATATAAATATTATAAATATTAGCAGTATTTATAGTATTACTATAGCAAGCAGCTTTAAAAAGGAAATAATAATTTCTCCAAATGAAGCAAAGAACAGGCATGTTTCTTTCCAATTGTCACTTCTCCCTGATTGTAAAAGATTCAGATTCCTTAAAATCATGATTCTTCCACTGCAATGCATTCCACTGGATGGACAGGTGTTAAATGGCAACCTTTGTGCTGTCTGGTAGGAAAGGAACCTTATGCAACTAATGCAAAAGCTGCTACTCCTGCTACTGTTATTTCTGCACATAATAAAGTCTTTCTCTTTGGCCTAGGAGTCTTGTATCTTTTTCCAGTATCCATGAAATTAGAGCAAGCTAACATTTTCCCTTTTAAGAACAGTAAAATCTCAGACTCTCACAGTTCCTAAAGCTCAGAGATCAGCTTTTAATAGAATGTCCTTCAATTTTATTTTGTCAGATATTTTCTTATGATTAGATTTAGGAAACTCCTTAATTTATATATATATACACACACACACACATACACATATGTATATATACACATATGTATATGTATGCATAAATATATATGTATATATATACACATATAATAGACATTATACTATGCAACAATTCTGAAACATTTGCATTGTGATTAGGAACAGGACAAAAATGTTCACTCTTACTGCTACTGTGTTAATGAGAATCAGAATAATCATTATTTGCAGATAATATGTTCATCTATGTAGAAAAGCACATAAATCAATTGTTAGAATAAATAAAGCATTATGAAGGTCAACATGAAGTCATTAGGGTATCAATTTCAAATTGGTTTATTGAAATTCTTAGTGGACTTTTTTTGTCAACTGACACATCACTTTACCCAACTTCTGATCTGAAGGACTGTAGACATAAGCGGTATGACCTCCAGTCCTGTCACTTCTCCCTGATGGTGTCATTCTACAGCTGTTGGGAACAGCGAGGGGGAAGCTGCCTAGTAGATAATGACAAGAATGCTCAGGGTTTGGAATTTCCTATGGGTAACACATTCTTAATTTGGGGAGAGAGGGATTAAAAATTAATATTTTAAATATATTGAACTATTAGTCATTTACAGTTAATAGTATTGCTAATTTTAAAATACATAAAACTTCTAACAAATTATTTTTTAAATAATTTATTCTGATTTTCATGGGCATGTAATATATGGACTAATACTACATCGAACTACTTTTTAAAAAGTCATTGAATGTTTTTAATGACATGATTTAGAGAATTGTTTAGTAAGAGTGCAAAGGAAATTCTAGGCTAAATAATGAGGTTTTAGAGCAGTGATAGTGACCTCTTTACTTACTCAGATGTGTCTCTCTGTCAAGGCTGAGTTCCTTCAAAGCAGAAACTCAGATGCAACATTCTGGTTATCCTCCTATAATTCAATGAGACTGTGTTTGAAACAAAGTGACAGCTTGTCACTGGCTGCCTTCTCATTGCCAGGCAGTTTACCTGGAGAAAAGTACGGCCGTTGATTTGAATCAAGATCTTGGGAGAAGTGAACTGGTTCACTTCTGCCAAGTTAAGAACCGTGGATACTACAGAACTGAAAGCATCCGTTTCATATCCACTGTGATCTCAGAACCATGAGATTGTCTCACCTCCTCAATCATTGTGGACAGGTGGAGTTAGCTGACAGAAAAAAGCACGTGTTTTCCCCTCTCTACTCCTCCTCCCCACCAAAGTAGAAAAATAGAATTCCCCATCACTTTTTTTTCCTAACAAGGACATTGTCAGATGTATTAGTCAAACTTGGAGTCCCTCCAACTCTAAAGCTTCCATCTAAATTTAGAACTAATGAGTTCTCTGTATGTACCAAACTGGAAAGCACATGCTCTCTGTTAGCACGGAGGTATTCAACAAAACTCTACTGCCAACAAGTATATTAATATTTCTTATTTAGTGTCACTGGCTAACAAAACCCTGTCTCTTCTTTAAGTCCCTGGGGGAAAAAAAAAACATATTTATCAGGGCAGAACAACAAGTTTGTACAGAAAATCTGTTTCTGAGAGTCTTAGAACTCTCCATTTCAATGGGCTTTTAAAGATCTTCCAGCCCAGTGCTCAAGAATTTAGTGAGCCAGCTAGAATGCCTTTCAGAAAAATTTCCTGGGTGATCACCCAGTCCTCCAGTGCCAGGGCACTCTGAGCCACATTTGTGTAGCTCTAATTGAAAACCTTGCTTGGCACAGAACCAAAAACTTTGCTATTACTTTCCCAATTACTTCCACTTTGTTCCTTGGTAGAACACAGATTGATGCCTCTTTCGTATGGTATTTCTTAAGTACTTGATGACAGATATCATGGGTTCTTCTCCTGTTTTCTATCTCTCCTACAGACCGTGCCTCCTCTCTAAAGCTAAAATCCTCACTTGGTTAACCCTTTCTTATGTATCTCCATTGCAAGTTTCAGGCTTATCCTGGCAACACTTATATCCTGTTCCAAATAATACAACTTTTCTAACAAAGTTATCATGATTTTTAAAAAGAAGATAATTATGGCCAAAATGTGATAATATTGCCAGGGATGGGACTTAGGGCCCACCTACCAGCTGTGTCCAGGAGTGAGTATTAAAATAGTCCAGTCAAGAGCAAACTCGTGGCTATTTTATTTACAGAATAAAAGGAAGTAATTGGGTTTAAGACTAAGGAGATGAAAGACCGACGACTCTTCACAGTCTTTGAGAGGTAACTGTAAGAAGATGCCATTAATTTTAAAACAGAATACAGTGGATAGAGCAATCTTACCTTTAGGAGGAAATACATACCACTTTGATTATATATTTTAAAGATGGTACTAAAAACTCACAGGTTGATATGTCCACGGAGTAATTAAATATATACATGTTGTTTATGTATTAAACATCTGATAGCTTGGCCCTCTTTTCTGAACTCAAATCCACGCACACTATACTTCGTAAATTTAGTATGTTGAAAGGTAACTGAATTCTTTTTTACCACATTTTCTGACTCTTCCTCTGAATCATAGTCACAGGAACCACCATCCAGCCAATCTTTCAAGTTGCAAAACTGTAGCTTTATCCTCTGACTCCTATTTTTCTTTAGTATTCAGTTACAAAATTTTATCAATCTAAAAATGTCTATCAAATTTGAATGCTTTCACTATACTATTGCCATTTTTTTTTTTTTTTTTTGCTCTGCCACTTGTTACAGTTTTCAATATTTTGTGAGGTTTTTTTTTTTTTTTTTTTTTTTTTTTTTTTTTTTTTTTTTTTTTTTTTTTTTTTTTTTTTTTTTTTTTTTTTTCCATTTTTTTTTTTTTTTAATATTTTTTGAGGTTTTTTTTTTTTTTTTTTTGTGATTTCCTTCTTGTCTTCTGGACTATGCGTTCTGGCCCAGCAGTGTTCTGGAGCTATCTTGGATTATTATGAAAGCTAGCAATTGTATGATAGCAATCTGCCCAGTGATCAATGTCTAAGAATTCTGTGAGCCAGTAAAATGAATGAAATTCACCATAGCAGAGGTATTCATACCATGGAAATTAACAATTACTACAAATTAGGTCTTGGATGGTTTTCTTCTTTTTTCCCCTTTATCAGAACACCACCAATTTTGCCTTGCTAGTCTGTCTACTCCGCTGGTGTCAAAATTATTTTCCTAAAAAAATGAAACAAGGATTTTAATATCACTAGGCACTATCAAATAAACTGGAATGCTATTTCTATAAATGTAAGGTCATGACTGAGATACGGGTGAATACAGAAAACTGCTTTAGGCATGACCAGAGATATACACTTCTTGACAGATATTGTACAATGGTAGCTGCTCTTGTCTTGGTGAAACAGGCAGTGAATTCAGCTTCAGGGATGGTGGAGGGTCTTCTGCTAGGGAGTCCTATATAATGGCTCCTCAAAACATAACCAACAATTTTGATTAAATGTATTCTTATGTCTTGGGTCTTATTAGTGAATTGACGTCTCAGGTTGACACACAGAGAAGATGGTGATTCCAGCTCTTAAAGTGCAGTTTTTTCATCCTTCTGCTCTCCAAACCTAATTTGTTTTCCTGAAGTGAAAATAACCACAGGAGGTGAAAGATCTCTGGTAAATTGATTTGCTGAAAATCAGAAAAAGAAATCATATTTGTCAACTTGCAAGGCCAATTCTGGTGTTTCTGAGATGAGGACAGAATGTTAGCCAACACTCCATGCCCTTGCCCAGTTCTCTTCAGATGACTACACACACCAGAAAATTAAATCTCCAGAGCATCCCTGGATAGGCAATTTCTACTTGAACTCTCAGCTAGTTTTAACTATTAACCCATGATTAACTTTACTTATAAATGCATCATTCATGAAAAATTGCTATGATAATTTGATCCGGTCTGCTTGAAACGTCTATCACCCCATGCCAAGCCAAGCGATTTTTATCTTCTATTAGAAGTCAATCATTGGGGCTGGGATTGTGGCTCAGTGGTACAGCGCTTGCCTCGCATGCGTGAGACCCTGGGTTCCATCCTCAGCACCACATAAAAATAAATCAACAAAGATATTGTGTCCACCTACAGCTAAAAAATATTAAAAAAAAAAAAAAAGTCAATCATTGGCTTGCTCCTACAGCTTATAATCACATCAGCATCATTATGTTTTGGTGGATGATCATTCACATATTTCACTGCCTTATAAACTCTGTTGGTTTCCTCTTGCCCAAGGGAATATTGGTTTTAAAATATTGTTAAAATAGGAATCACTATATAAGAAACTCTGGGATGGGCACAAAGTATCTGCACAATTTTGCACATTGAAATTTGACAACTATTGGCCAAATTGTCAAACCTCTTAGTACGAGACAAAATGGCCTTTTGGCATCCAACTCTAATATCTCAACTACATTTAAAATCCCAATTCCAGTTGTATCCATCCTGTGTGTCATCTTTGGTAAGGTGTCTGTTCCTGTCTTTGGGGCATTTTTTTATTGGACTGCTTGCTTTCTTATTGTTGAGTTTAAAGGGTTCTTTGTACATTTTGGAAATAAATACTTTTTTATTTATAGTTTCTAAATATTTTTTCTCAGTCTGTGTCTTACTTTTTGTTTTCCCCAACCTCGTAATGGTATCTTCTATGGAGCAAAGCTTTAATTTTAGTGAAGTTCAAATTTACCAATTTTTTTTTCTTTCATGGCTCTTGTTTTTGATATATCTAAAAAGTTTTCAACAAACTCAAAGTCATCTAGACTTTATTCTATCTATATATAACTTTGCCTTTTACATTTAGGTCTAAAAATTCTTTTTTTATTATTGTTTTTCATTTTTTATTTTATTTTTTTATTTTTTTGAGGATTGAACGGTGTGAGTCTATGTCTAGATTTTTTTGTTGTTTTCATGTGGATATCTAGTTGTTCTAGAAATAATGAAATAACATTTGAATACCTTTTGTTTCCTTATTTTCAATGCTTTCTAAAAAATTAATCAATTTTAAGGATCTTCTTGAATACTGAAATCACTAAATATTTTTATTTTCAGATTACATAATGGTTGTGTGGGTTTGTATTTTCAGACTAATGATTGAAAATTTATAAAGAAGCATGCTATATGTTAATTAACCCAATCTTTTATTTAATCTGGCTGAATGCTGTTAAATTTTATGTAGACTTTGACAAAGCAATGGAGTAGAATCAGTGTCTGTTTTGCTCCCTCTCCTTCTTAAGAGCCTTTCCTTCTGCAGAGATTCCCTGAAGTATTAGGAAGTTCACCCACAAGCCAGGTTTGTTCATAGTGGCCCTTCTGACTTTCTCTTATTAGCAGTTTCTTATGCATGCAGCCTCACTACAATTTTATTCATGGAACAGAGCATCATACAGTTTCTCTCCTCTAATTTTCATAATGTATGGCTATTTTATTCATGATAATGAAATATTAATATAAACACTAAGTACCCTTTTATTGAGTAATTACTTTATATGCTTATCTATTTAATCCTGAAAATTACTATATTAGGTGGATTATATTGTTATATCATTTGTATGGATGAGGACCTTTCTACTTAAAAGAATATGTAATTCATCCAAAGTCACATAGATAATTAGGGCCGGAGTTAGATCTGGCCCAGTCTGACTGGCTCCAAAGTTCTTGGTCATAAGCTCTGAAATCTGATTAAGGGAAAGGAAGGGCCTTTTAAAAACAGTTTTTCAAACAAAAGGAAGATTTTAATGCTGAGGATTCTGAAGAGTAAAGATTTTAATGCTGAGGATTCTGAAACTTTGGCAATTCAAATTTTAAAAAAAAAGAGTATTGTGGGTTTTTATCACCTATTCTATTTCTGTGAAAGAAATACCTGAGGTTTTATTTATTTATTTTTTCCAAAAGAGAAAAGGGTGAGTTTGGAGTGGAACTGGGATGAAAAAATCCTTATCATTCTGCAGCTCTGAAAATACTTATAATCTTTAGGAGTAGATTGCAAAAAAAGTGTCCCTGTCATTTCAAGCCTATTGTGAGTTACTGCATGCCCCTGAGATGACGTGGTTGTTTCTAAGAAATGCATTGCCTTAAAATAGGCATTGGTTATAATCATATATCTTGTAATACATTTTTATTTTTAAAAATAAAACAATTACTTTTTCTACTTTCCTGAATATTTTGAAATCCCTGCTCTACTGTTTTATAATTAGTGAACAATCATAAAATTATGCATAACTCAATACTTTAGAATCATTATTTGCTTAGTCTTTGAAATGGTATTCAGTTCTGGTATTTAAAATGGCTTTGTGTTTAAATATGAAAATTTGCAAGCAATTAGTTCCTTTAGTGGACTAATTGCTGTTGCTATTTAAAGCTAAATTTAAACAACACAGCTATTTCAATCTGAACAGGAAGTTGTTTTTTTCTTTTTCCCACCCGACATAAATAAATTCATAGAAAGTTTCCTAGGAAGTTTCTAGCTGCTTTTCCCATTGTACATATTACTTTGGTCAGTTTATATTTAGGACTGCTGGCCTGATGGTTAGTAATCTAAGTTTCCTCTAATAAAGTTTCAATGCAATTGATTCAAAAGAGACAATGTTGTCGATCGGGCCATTGATTTTTCAACTTCCCATTCCCTTTGTGTGCCATGTTATTAATCAGTTTCAGTAGCTCCATTGGAAATATGCTAATTAATAAACCCTTCTGATTAACTCCTTGATATATCCTTGACCCAATTATCACTATGGCAAAAATGTTGAAGTCCTTCATCATATCGTACAAGAAGTCTATAAAAAGTTCAATAGTCATCTAGAAACTTGCAGCACCATTATTTTTCACACATTTGGATAATATTCCACTTGAAAATATTCCATTTTGAATACTATTCTGTTGAGTCCCCTGAGGCTAATAAAACCAACACTAAAATGTCGCCATGGTTTGTGTTTTCATAGTAGTAAAAAAGCAGCCTGTGAATGAGGATCCTGGAAAGTGAATGGCTCTGGCTTGGGACAAAGGAGATAGGGTCCCCTTACTGACAATAACACCACACACTCTTGTAAATGCCAGCAAACAACCTCTCTGCAACATCATTTGTGGAATGTGAAAAATAAGTGCATTAGACAAAGTGTCTCAGATTCTACAAAATGCTAAAAGTCTTTCATTCTACGATTTTGACCTGTTACATGACTTTTAAAAAATATAAATCGCTCATCGCAAGCACACTAAATTTCCACCGGATATTGGGTCAGCTCTTTTCCTGCATCCACGGGAACTTTCCTATGTGTAGGTCAGGAATCATCACTACAATTGCTCCTTTTCAATTCATTTTAAGAAACAACAAAAACTAACTCTGATTAGCTAAGGTGCAAAATAATTTGTTTGTACAAATATTGAATAATTCATAGAATTTTCAGGAGCATTTAAGAACAATGTTTAGAATCTATACAACTAGAAACAAATTAACATGCAACAACACAACTTCATGACTTATGGACTTATGGACCATATATACCTCCAGCACCAAAGGACTTGCTGTTTCACACAGCTCAGGTTAGAGGGGCACTGTAACTGCACATTGAACTTGTTTTAGAACCTTAGCGAAAATGGCAGCCTTTGAGGCATCTGACTCTGGGTTAGAGTAGCATAACCAGGTTTAGAATATGCCAACTTCTAAACTACAGGGCTCCACCTAGATTAGCACGCTTGTTTTTTGTGAAAGGAGGTGCAAGGTGTCATCATTGGTTTTTACCTTGAAGATGTCTCAGCATGATCCAGAGCCCTGAACCCCTAAATTCTTCACCCATACTGGCGGCTTCTTAATTTAATTAAAAGCTCCTTCTGACCCTCTGGTGCACATGCATCTTACAAGAATACTCAGAATACTTGCTGCTTCCTTTATCCTAGATCCTATTAACAGGATGTCATTGTTTTCTGTGAACTGGTTTAACTTTCTGCAGAGTATTCTAACAATTCTGTCCCTTTTAGACTGCATCGTGACAGAGAGCCCAGGAGAGTTAGTTTAAGTGTGGGAATAGAAGAATATGCATTCTGAAAGGATGAGTAATGCTCCCAATTATCCTTCTGGTAGGAACTGAAAATAAAATATTTTCCAGATAGCAAAGTCCATAGAGGTCCTTAATCTGTTAGACACCACCCCAAACATATAGCATTGCCAATGGGATACCATTTACAAGTTTAAAGAAATCTATCAACCTCATCACTTATATATGGGCCAAAATAGTGACTTACAAGGGACATTGATAAAGTTCACTATTCCTCTATGCTTAAGTCTTTAGTGGTGGCATGGATTTCTGCCATTCCCACTGAGGAAATGTACTGTTTCTGATTTGTTGTCTTGGTGGGGAAAGGGCAGTTTCAAGGGCTTCCACTCAGCCTCTATAACTGCTTGTAGAAGAAATTAGAAGTAATGTGAAGAATCTTTGAGCTGCTAAATATATTGATCTAAATTATACACTCAGAGCCCTGGAAAAAAATAAGTCATTGTGTTTCTGGAGACCACAGAAGCCACTCTGAGATAGCCAGGAGGGCTAACATAATCTCACGATGCAATCACTTTAGAAGATACTTGTACCCACTCTCTAGGCAAGACAAAGCTGCTGTCTCCTAGCAGGGGGAAGTATGCTTTTGATGAAAGCCCAGAGAGTTTAGTAGATTCTCATATTTCAAACTTGTCAAGAACATCCATATAAGCATTTCCATTCAAGTCCAAGTCTGCTTCTCCAATTTTAGGGATATGATTACTAATGTAGGATGATTTAATTGTTGTTTTTTTTTTTTTCATAAAATCAGATCTCTGGAAGCAAGGGACAAGGCTTGGTTCCAAAGACACATAGAAGTAAATGTGTCTTCCAGGCTACACTTGAAGGGGTTGTTGGCTGACTTGAGTTTATTACTGTCTTTCTTCAGCACATTGATTGAACATAAGAACAATCAATGTTCTTTATAATGACCTTCCAATGAAAGAAATATTGCATACCCACCTCTCCTGCATGTACCCATCCCGATCCACCCCGATTGAGACATTTAGTAATTGTGAGGCTATAGAATAGAAGACGTTCTTGTTACCATCTGGCTGGGAAGAGATCAGATACTGGTGTCCTATCTTGAGGATCTGCTTCCCAGAAATTCTTCAAACATCAACGAGAAAGAGAATTTCATTACAATTTTGGTAGTATATCCTACTTGGCTGTTTTGGTGTTCATTGGGGAGAAAAGTAAAGGGCATGTAGAGATATGGAGATATTTTGATGAAGAGAAATATAATACAACATAAAAACTAAAGAATTAAAGCTGAGGCACCACAACCTGTTTCTGTGCTGGCCCCATGGCTTCATGGCCCTCTTGGAAGGTAGCTGCCATCCTTTTCACTCCCCAGTTCCTGGTGAGGAAGTGGGACCCTCCCACAGTGGCCACCTGGCCTTCACCACTGCATTCCTGTTGGCCATCATGGATTGCTTTCCCTGGAGCGTCACTTGGAGCGGGAGGCGGGGAGAGCTTCAGGGCATGAATGTCCCTATGGAATAGAGATGAGCCATCTTCTAGATACTGCACTCCTGAAACAGGGATCAAATGACTATGCCACCATTTCCAACCTCTTAGAGCCCTTCCTCATGGCAGGCGTATCCCAAATGATGCAGTGTCAATTCATCCTGAAATCCAGACATCTGGCTCTGTCCCATAAACCAAGTGGATCAACTACAGAATGTTCTCTGCACCAATCAGAGACTTCAGACCTGTACCTGGAACACCTGTGCCTGCCCCATACCAGAGCCTGGACCTGGAACACTGCATTTGCCCCGCACCAAAGAGGAACACTGCACTGGCCCTTCCTATGTGGTAATCTAGATCTTGGACAATGGACAGGGTTAGCTGCCCCTTGCCACCCGTGAGCAGGCTGCCCAACACCATTGCACAGCCCATCCTTCCACCATTGCCTCCACCATCTTTGGTTGGGGAAGCTTCCATCTAAGGACTTTGAGTTGGGCCTCAAAGCCCAATATCAAGGTACCTACAGGCTTGATGCTACTGCTGCCACTAACTAAGGACGTGGCCACTTCCATCTAGGGACAACAACCAAGATCTGGAAGACCATCACCAAGGTCCATGTGGGCCTGGTTGCATCAAAGGCATCCTTACTAGTTATGCTAATTGTCACCATCCTATTGAAGAGGCAACAGGGATCCTTGCATGGAGTCACCTCTTTTTTATTTTTCCTGCTAACAGCAAACTTCTTTTGATTCCCTTTTCACTCATCCTATAATCTAATTCCTCTATATTCTCACACCCTACCTCATAAACATCATCATATCCTACTCACCCTCTGCATTCTCTCTCTGTTCATCATTAGAAACAGTAAACCCTTATGCAAACCTACTGAATATGTGGTAGAAGACAACCAGACTCATCATTTCTGTTTATAGTGACAAAACTATAAATGTCTAAATAGGAGCTAATTGATTTATGGCTGCATATTGATTGCATTGGGTGCAATAAACATTGACCTCCCCCTTAACGGCAAGGTATTGGTAAACTGCAGGGACACTGCAAGATTACAGGGTAGAAACTACAATACCTCAGATCTGCACTACAAGAGAAGAAGACACATAGACAACATGAAAAAAGAAGAGGAAAAAAAAAGCCAATATGAAAGCCAATATGAAAACTAAAAAATTAAAGCCAAAATGTCTTACCTTTTTTTTCTAAGACTAGTACTCTGAAGATGTTTGTGGTCTACACTTTGTTATTTTTTACTTTATATTTTATATATATGTGTGTATACACATGCCTTTAAATATGTAGAATTCAAGAAGAGATTAATCAACAGAATTCCCTATAACCTGTTTCTACTTCCCTAGCAGGACATTTATGATAAGCTTCATCAGAGTCTCCAGGAATTAGGAATTAGGCCTGGCTGCAAAGACCACTGCCCTACTCTCTTTACTTACCAGCAGGGTATTTTAAAGGTATCTGGTAATTGTGTCTGACACTGAGTCTAAGAAACCTTTAGGGACACTGAGGTACAATTCCTGGCATTGGAATAGACATTCCTATTAGGGGATGCAGGAACAGACTCATAGTTATTTTAAGGAAGGGCTCAGCTTTTCAACACTGTCACTCAGCAAAGGCTGCAATAAGATGTTATTAAGACCAGAGGCAGCTCCAGGCACCTTCCAGAAATAATATGAGTCCACTATGAGTTTTCATAGGCTATTTTTCCTTCATGAAGCACCACCAGTCCACAACTTTATTCCTTCTACTCTGTTGTCCCCAAGACCAGTTCTTCAGGTTACTCTTCTTATTAAAATGTAGATTTGCATGCAAAAACACCTTAAAAGACTAAGATTTTCCAATTGAATTAATGAGAATAATTAAAAGAAAATCTGAAGTCAGCATTCTCAAAGGGAAACAAGAATCTTCAAAATATTTTCTGCTTCATGCTGGGTGAGGAGCCTCCATGATGCCATGTTTACCAGTTATGTCTCCTATCTAATATGTGATCTTTGCTTTCATTTTAAGAATATTTTTTTCTACAAGATGAACGTAATGAGTAGGTGAATAAAATATAACCATTTCTCTGAGGAAAGGTTCACTTTGATAATGTCCCATGTGTTGGTCTGAGCAACCATATGTTGGTGGAGGGCACTCACCAGTCAATTACTCTCCAAACTTTAACTGATCTATTATATGGTATGGCAAACACATAAAAACACACAATGTATGACTGATCAATTCATACTGTTGCTCATAATTACTGCTTTTCAATGTCATGATGATGATGTTGTAAATATAATTGATTGCCAGTAAACAGTTTTATGTATTTTTGACTTTTTTGTTACTTCTGCTTTATTATATATCTTTCTCTTAGGTACGGCAAATGTCTCTTATTAGTCTTAGTTTTGGAAAAAGTCCTAACTGGAAATCCTTCCATGAGATTTTCAGATTACAGAATGATGAACAGCTGACATGCAAATGGAACTATGGAATCTAGTGCAAAGTGGGAAGACCTGTATGATATACTAAAACTACCAAGGAATAGCAACCACAATAGAGGTTGCTATTAGTTAACCTCTGTCTTTGCACAGTGTTGGTGGTATGAATTCTGGCAGATACTGAAGTTATACACATGCCCAAGAGCATGGACTCCAACTTATGAAATCTGATGGAGCTACTGCTATTGCTGAATGTCCCACATGCCAGGGACAGAAAATAAAGGTGAACCTTCAATATGACACCATGCCTCTTGGAGACCAACTTGAGAAGCTATTCATGTTGAATTCCTTTCATCTTTTTATTTAAATCTTAATCAACACATAAGTAAACTTTTGCTTTACCTGTTTTGTTCTTTTCCTTAATTTGTAGTTCTGATAATTTATAGAGTCATACATGTACTGACACAATATTATGTAAAATGTTGTTTCAGATCAAGAAACACTTTGTAGCAAAAGAGGTATACCAGTCGGCATGTATTCATGGGATACAAAAGAATTCCCTGCACTAGCCAGAAACTGCTAGCCTTATCGAACAATACGGCTCAATGAACATCATGTCCAGTGACCCATTAGGACAATTTGTCTTCTCGTTTTTACAACTATAATCTCTGTGTGGTTAAAGGCATTGATTATCAGAAGTGAAATTCTTTTATCAGATAATGTAATAGGATGCATTAGCCTTTAAGCTACGACTGTCATCTTGTTATTTTGGTGTCCTTTTACCAAGAGAAGAGTAGGTGAGAAAAGAACTCACTTTTTTGCCTTAGGGCATAGATACATAAAACTGGCAAAGATATATATACTAGCTTTCTAACATCCAGAGGAATTGAGCCACTGTTGCAGAATGGGGGGTAGAAAAACAATTTGTTATTCAGTTCCTGTCCTTGGGCATATCTTCCCACATCTTACCCAATGTTCATGTTAAATGATCAAATATAATGGCAAAGCCTATGAGGCATGTGATGGTCAGTGGTCTGAAGGATAAGAGTTTACATCACTCTACCAGGTTAACCCACAATGGCAGAGATGCCAGCCTAAATGGAGGCAGTCAGTCATGGATAGAAATAAGTATTTAAGTCTGTAACTTTTTCCATGAGCTTTCCTGATTTAAGTTTCTCTAAACAAAAGAATTCCAATACTAAAATATGCATGTAATAAATATAAGCTATCTATTCCTAAAATACACATTTTTGACACTAAACTTCACTCACAATGCTGAGCTGAGATTGAATGAAAAACTATTTTTAATAACTTATATTTGTTATTATTAACATTACTATTCATAGTTTCCCATGTTCTTTTAATATTTCTCATTTCTTTTTACTCTCTATTCCAAAGGGCAAGCCATGCATTTTTGTCTATTTCCAAGTGAGTAACATACACACCAAATCCTCATTTGCTTAGAACTTCTGACTGAGTTGATATAATGTGCTAAGAACTGATTCCAGTAGAAAACAGTCTCTACTTTCTGTAAGAAGGCAGTTTGAATGACCTCTGAATATTACAAGGCTGATAGACAGACAGAAGAAAATCTTTGCTTGTTCTTCTTTTCTCAAATGCAACCTCCTCTATTTCTAGGGCTTGGTGTTTTCAGAGAATGTCTTTTTAAGCTCTCACTCACATAGAGATGTAGTCCAAAGGGCCATTACTGCAGAATTGAATCGAGAAGGTAGTACATACACTATTGTTGAAATATTGTTTGAGGAGAAAAAAGCTAATGTGAAAATGGCACTTAGTGTGAAAACATGGAGAAAGAAGAGTGTAAGGCTCGTCTGCAATGAAGGACAAGCAATCAAGGTTGCACAGCCATGATGAAAAGGACTCTCTGTGGCTAGCACAGCTTTGTAAAAAATAAAATCTTTAATCTAAGGAAATGGTCTTTTTCTTTTCTTTTCACAGTTATTTTCTTATTACTCCAGCAAAACCAGTAAGTGCCTTGAATCCTTTATATATGCCTTGCTTTTAGTCCCTATGTGATCTCCTTTATCGGAATCAGAAACCAGGTGGCCAACTACCTGGAAGTGGTGCTTGGGCCATTAGGACACAGACATCAAAGCCAAGGCCTCCATTGCTACAGCTTTTTTCACAGGAACGTGTTGTGTGGTTGCTAATTTGGCCTTGGGTGCCTTTATTTACAGGACAGTACATGGTTTTATCTGCAGCTGACAAAGGAAACACATTGTATGAAAGCACTAAGAGTCCTGACATTTGGTTTGAGGTCACACTGCTGCTGCTCTGTGGGCAGCAGATCCTAACGTTTTCAAAAACTTCAGGATGAACTGAGGATTCTTGCAGGAATAGAATGGAATTCCCAAGGCAAATCAAAGATAAATCAAGAAAGCACTCATTTATTGTGTTTTTGTTAGAAACATCCAAATGTCTTACCCTTCTGTTGTTATCTAACCCATTTCTTCATGGGATCATCTGATATACAGCAAGTAGAAATGCACTCTCTATAAGCAATGATAATTTATATCACATTACTACAGAGAACAAGAAACAAAACACCTTCACCATGTATTTAATCCTCTATGGTTTTGCTGCAAAAACATTATTTCTGGCAACTACTTTACCTCTTGCTCTGCCACAGCAGATAATTAATTTTCCTCCCTAAGAACCTATTTGCTTTAACCTGGTGCTATACACATGCTGTCTATGAGGTTAAAATATGTAAGCTTAATTTTTAGTCAACATATAGTGACATTACATATTAATGGGCACAGCATGATATTTCAATATCTGTATGCAGTGTTTAATATTCAGATTTGGCTGACTGGCATGTCTGTTACCTCAAGGTCCATTGTTTCAATGTCAGAACTTAACTATTTTTACCCTCACAGAGCTGAACATAAGACCTTATACTTGTGAACCTAATGAATGACTTTTCTAATTCATGACCATTTCTTCAGGGTTAGACATCATTTTGCAAATGTATATCAAATGTCTCAAAATGTCACAAACAATGAGCTTTCTATTGGGGTCAAAGGGAGACGTTAAGAAGATTTCCTGATTTGTGTGCTGAAATGTCTTAATTTAGGACATTTTTTTCTTGCTACTAAAATTGCTGACACATGCTTTTGCTCTTTTATAAGCTGTGTTTTATGTAACCTGTAATTCATGTTTACTTCTTCCCTCCTAAAGGACTCTAGAAAGATTAATAAGAAAAAAAAAGGTTATTCATTATCAATACAACTTAAAAGCCAGCAGCCCATGTGCCAAACTTTCAGTAAACTGAAAATATTTGAACACGTGCATTAATGAGCAGTAATTGCTTTGATTTTTGGCAAATGTTCTAAGAAGATGAGAATACAAAGGAAGAAATAAGGATAAAGGAATGCAGAAATTTCTTAGTAAAATAGAAATGTGTTTTATCATGTCATTTTCTTTTTCAGTAAACACTGATGGTTTCTTGAATGATCACTGTACTTTGACAAAACATTACCATAAACAATTTATGTGGAGAATATTTTATAATCCAAAGTATCAAATCCATTGATTACTTAAGGACAATTAGAAGGACTGAGGAATATTAGGATTGTAACTTTCAAAGCATGGAAATAAATTCCTGATGTTCATTATTATAGAAACAAATTCTCCTTTCTATCACTAAGCTCACACACCTAACCAGGTAATGCTCAGAAAGAATCACATAGAAGTCCAACATGGACAGGTATTGAATTGAATTCAGAGCTCTAAGTGAGATTTCGCAACACTTAGAAGGTAGATGTGGTCTTAGTCCAGGGAACATTTTCTTGATAATAATATTGCTGACAACTGCTTATGCTAATTTATAAGTCATGTTTTATAGAACCTATAGGTCATTCATTTTAATTAGACTGTCGAGGAAATTAGAGAATTGTTTCTGCATAAGCATATATCCTATTTTCAAGATTTTAAATGAAATTAGAATTATTCTCATTTGCAAGGAAGATTCTCTCTGATTTAAAAGGTCAAAACTAGGGTCCTATGGGTTTCAGAGCAATCTGCAATCAATAGCTTCAAACACTGTGTTTATTGCTGAAGAAAAATTATGGGTATATGACAAAATGGCTAAATATTTTGTACTTTATTTCATGCAACACATTTTAGAATCAATTTGCCTTTAAATTTTTCCAATATTTTGACTGGGAATTAACTCTAATTGTGATTCTAAGAAGGATTTCCAAGGTTTTCTTGTTTCACAATGAACTTTAAAATATTTTTTAATCTCTTCTTTGAAAAATTTTTGTATTTTGCTCATAATCTCTTCTTTCAGCTCATTGAGAAATATTCTACAGTCATTAAAGTTAACGTTTAAAGAAAACTATTGACAAAAATGCATCCTACTACCTCATAAGCAGGAAAAAAATGATAGAAACAGTACTAAGAATCAAAAGGGCAAATTAAAAATATAAATTTTAATCATTGTGTAATATGCAAGCTAGTATTGAATAGAAAATATACCATTTAATCATGGCTCATATAAACCATTTGGTAAATTACATATATATATTATATACATATTTATATGTAATATATAATTATATATTTATGTATGTGTACATATATGTGTGTATATGTATATACATACACATATAACAATATATATACACACACACATATATATATTTAACCTATTTAGCTGCTCCAAGTTCCCTTCTAGAGGTCACAATTGATAACAACATATAAACAGAAAATTGTTATGACTTCATTTAGAACTTATAAAATTTTCTGGCTCAAAATAATTGATGGATATACAAATCAATATTCTTTCCCAGGAATTTGTGTGTATTATATATATATATATATATATATATATGTATATATATGTATTATATATATATATATATCATAAAATGAAAAAAATGAAAGAAAAATAACCCAAATGAATTTGACCAAATGCTTTGAATAACTAATTCTCCAAAGAAGATATAAAAGTTGACCAATCAGCATCTGAAAAGATGTTTAATATCAATACAATAGTCCTTTCACTTTATCTGTGGTTTTACCTTCTGCAATTTCAATTACCCTTGACAAATTGAAATCTATAAATATTAAGTAAAAATTCCAAAACTGAATAATTCATAAGTTTTAAATAATTAATAAAATTACAGTAAATTTTCATTAAAATTTTTTCTTCTTTCCCCATATGCTATAGATATTAAATAGACATGAGTATGTTTTGTAAAAATGTTATCATTTTTTAATTTTTAAAAGTGAATTTGGGACAGCACTTTAAAGATTGCATTTTCTAAGTAAGTAGCATTTATCCTTTCTTCAGCCATGGTAGACACAGGCTGAGAGTCTTAGTTGAAAGCCTCAATAGAAATGAACAGGGTAATTATAATTAGTTAAAAATGAGTAATTCTTAGCTGATTACTTCCTACAAGCATAACTAATCTATTTTTTTGGTTCCCATGAAATAATGGTTAAAATGCTAATTGTTAAGGCTTTATTAGAACTTAATTGTTATACATCTCAGCTGAGTTCATTAATTATTAGCCATAATGAACCCAGTTTTGAACAGAAAAGCTGTACTTAGCAGAGAATGATAAGAACCATGTGGCAAAGGCCCCCTTTGCCCTGCCTTCCCAGTTTCTCTCTATTCCTTCCAGATACTTATACATCAGGGAGGGAAGGAAGAAGGGGGAGGGTATGGTGTTTAAAAAAATAGACCAGTCTGGTGTGGTGGTCCACACCTGTAATCCCAGTGGCTCAGGAGGCTGAGGCAGGAGGATCACAGGTTTAAAGCCAGCTTCAGCAACTTAGTGAGTCCCTAAGCAACTTAGTGAGACACTGTATCTAAATTTAAAAAGGGGTGAGGAGGGGTATATGGCTCAGTAGTTAAGGGCCCCTGGTACCCACTATCAAAATAAATAAATAAAAATAAAAAATACATCATTTAAAATCATGTCTCATACCCAGGGGTAGGAGAGGAAAACCTTACAAAAACTTATTCTTTACAGAAAAGCTTCTAACTTACCAGAGTTTTCCCCATATTTCATTAAAAGAATATAGGAATGGACATACGCGAAACCATGGAGATGGCATGCGATCAAAACTGAGAATTTCCAGTTCCTAACTGTTTTTCTACACATGAGAGGAGAAAATAGGGACAGGAACATGGCTGCCTTTGGAGTAGGATGACCCCACCTCCACTGTCCTGGGACCAAAGCCATCAGCAGCCCTCCTGGCTCACTTGCACACTTTTTTAGCAACCCTTTTCCCAGGCTCTACTCTGGTCTGATAGCTTCTTATCATGATATCTAGCCTCTTCATTGATGGACGCTTTTCGGGGGCATAAAGTGACTACAGTATTTTTTCTTATAAACTCTTCCAATTCCTTCTCATTATTCCTTATCATCTTCCCCTGTACCCTCATCCATCTCCCTTTCCAGTGTTCACACCCAACAGATATTTGTAGACATTTATTATGCTTTTCCCTGGTCATCACTTAGAAGAGTTATTCATATTGAATTCATTTAACATGTCTTCATAAATCAATGCAAACAGCCCCTTCATCATTTTCATTGCATTTCCCCAAACTCCTGTCAGGCTTTTCCATGTCTTGCACACACAATTAGGAATACAAAGGAAAAAAAAAAAAACAGCAGACCAGCTACACTTAGAGGCTTCAATCACTTTCCTTGCTCAAGGTGATGATCGTAAGGTTGCAGTTTTAAAATTCCATGAATTCCCTGAAAAGAATGTACTGCCATATGTGAGATTTAATCCCCACCATCCATCGTATGGCTGATTAGCTTGGCAAGAGCTTTTATTCCCAGAACAGAGATAAAGATGCTCAAACCTCAGGTAAGACTGAGGTATTATGACAGATGCTTCCGTTGGACACTGATTCTCTTATACCTGAGTTCACTTCAATAATATATATATATGCATTACTCCTTTTGTAGAAAGTTGGATTATTCAGCTTCATGGTAGAGAGCCTCTGAGTTCAATCACCAGGAACCATCCTCCACACACACCAAAAAAAAAAAAATATATATATATATGTATGTGTATATATATATATATGTATGTATATATGTGTATATATATATTGACAATCTCTAGATAAACTTAACAGAGCCAAAATATTATGACAAATTTTCACATTACTTTTTGGAGCCAGGGAATAGTTGAGATAATGACAGTCTACAGTCACAAAGAACAATGCTAATCCCAAGAATTTGTCGCTGTTAAAGGAAATACTGGTCTCCCATTTCTTAACATATATGTTTCATTTGAAGCTAAATTTTACCTTTAGGTTATTTTTTAAGGTTCTTGCCCCCATGATGTGTCAAATAATAATAGCTATTAAGTTAAATAAAGCAAATGTTGCTACAATTAATTTTACTTCAAGTGTATTTCCTGTTTTTAATATGATTCCCAGGAAATCTTAAGTACTGCATATGGCACTCATTATGTTTCTGTTGGAGAGTGCTGTAGAAGGCTTTATCTCATAGTCTCAGTTAGACCTGATAAAAATCTCTTGTGGTAGGTGCCTTCTTGTCCATTGTTTTACAGATGACTAAACGGAGGTACATGGAACTTACCCAGCCTAAGTTCACTCATGTATTTGGGGTTGGAGCCTGGCAGTCAAACTCTAGATCCCATGGCTTATAGGCCTCAATACTCTTGAAACATCTATCAAAGCAATGCATGTGTGCTATAACAAACAGTAATACTTTAACCATGTATTTCTTACAGCTGCTTATCTCTTGTTCTAGAATCATTGCAGCATGCCTGATTGCTGAAACCAGAATCAGATAAAATGGATTCTATTCATGCTTTGTATTAAATATCTCTGTGGCTTTACAATATGCCACACACAATGCCAATAATACATTTAGTCCTCTCTTCCAAAGCATTATCCCTAAAGGTAGTTCCCAATCTTTCCCAGATTAACCTCCTCCCAGGATTGGCCATGGGTTGTCCCTTCCCTTCACAGGAGCCCGTGTACTGATGAGTGTGTGGGCTTGGCCCTGGATCTGGTGGGATCATTCATTGTATGCTGTGTGCACAGCCTGGCACTACTGGGCATCTGTGACAGTGTTCCCAGTGAAGAGCCATCATGGAGCCTCCCTGGGAAGACTCGGATGCTCCGCATGAAGGAAGCTGTCCCACTCAAGCTCGCTCTGTTTCCTCTGTGGGTGATCATAAATGACTCCAAGGTCCAGAACTCGGGGGAGACCAGCCAAGACCTTGCTGAAATTGCATGGTATTGTGCTATGCTCTCTGCTCCAGAATCAGGCACTCATTCCTCCCACATGTTGCTCCTCAGGATCCTTCCCAATAAACCTCCTATATATAATTTCAGGATCTGTCTCCCAAGGAAAACGACCTACATAGATATTCAGTCATTCAGCAGCAGATTTTTCAGATATGAGCTATTGAGTCTTAAGTAATCATGTGCATTGATTGGACATTGCTCTCCAGCACAGATTGGTTCCTGAAGGTAATCTTAACATCAGCCCTAGCTATACTCATATTATTAAACATCCTCTAAATAAAGGTTTGGATGCAGTTGCTTGGAAATATCATGTTCCTCCTACAATTCTCCTTTTATTGAGGATGGAAAGAAGGCAGGATGCATGTGTCATCCTTTTCCTGCATAAACTATGTGACTGGCATCTTTCCACAGCCCCTTAGGAACGCTGAACACCTGAACTTGGCCTCTTTCTCCTCAGTTGGCCTCTTCTGAGAATCACTGCCTGATCAGTGGCTTTAAGAAAGTTTCCCATTAGGAGAACCTGGCCCTTTCTGGGTCCTTGGGCTTTTTGCATACTTTCAGCATCTTTGGGAGACTTGCAAGTTCAATGGTCATTATAGATGAGTTAACAACTGTCACCCCAGCTTAAAATGTTAATTACCATTTCCTCATTTGATGAATCACATACTGATTCCCTTGCTGTTTTCTTTAAGGTCAGAAGTATACCCTCTCAAACCCCACCTGGGGATCATTCTTGACTGCCATTAACTGAGCTCACAGGTGGAGAGGTAGATTTTCCTATTACTTATCATCTGTAAATTTATTCGGTGAATCATCCGATTTGTTCTGCTTCATTTTCAGAGTGCAACTTATACATAGGAGGTATTCTCACCATTCCAAAATACTTTTCAAAGGGGGAATAGAGACAGATGTTATCATCCCAGAGCTGTTTGATACTTATGGAATAAGACCAGATTCCATAACAGAGACAGGGCATCTCCTCACAGTTCTTGAGATCATAACAGAGCAGCAGATTAATGCGTGTGACTTATTCATTACTCTAAAATCAATAATGCCTTATTTAGGCTGTGTTTTACTTCAACTGAAAACTAATGGCATTTTAAAGTATTCACGCAAAACCAGGTGAGTGGTCCAAATACCTTCTAATGAAGAGAAAATTAGTGGCATAATTCCTAGTTGTTCTTAGGAAGGTGCCTTGGAAGAAGTACATGCAGATAACTTTGGTGGCTTAATTTCTTTCATATTTTAGAAAACCAGTTACCTGAAGAGTAGTTTAGCATAGTTCTAAACACAGAAAGAAGATGGACAACTGAAATAGTACAGCATGGACTGGGTAATTCTAGAAAAACCCGTTCATTCACTCACTGATCCTTGATGAGCTCCAAAAACCTGGTTTATGTAGTTGTCCTCAGAGCACGTTCCCAGGATTTTTAGAAACAGTTACATATGCTAACTACCCATCAAGTGATTAGAAAATCCTGTAGTCCAACGTGTCAAGGCCACTGCCATCTGCTGTGGGCGAGCCTGCCCCGTAGTAGTGCCCTTGCTCCTGGTCTATGAAACAGAGCCCTGGACTAGTCTTAAGCCCTTCCTTTTCGCTTGCTCACCACCTGCATAAAGGCTGTTCTGGTTTATTTCTTCGACACACCTCCCAAATTGTTAATTGTTTCCATTTCCTTTACTGCTACTCTAGTTGGAATTGTTGCATCTCCCACTTAAGCCATAGGTTTACCCACGCCTAATCCATTGCCCTCTCCAAAACTTTCCACACTCTGCAACCCAAGCATCTATCCAAAATGCAGTTTTGTGCATAACAGTCTTCCCCACTGCTTGCCACCCTTCACGGCCATGCATTCATCTAAGAGAAAAAAAAAATTCTTACCTTCTGGCCTCTATTTGTTTGTTGGCTTCATCCAGTATTACTGTTCTCCACCTCTCTGCACTACAGTGGTGCTGGTCCTCTTGGCAGCCAGAGCACCCCTCGCTTTCTTCCACCACAAAGCCATCCTTCCCTCCAGAGTTATGATCTTAAGTCTTGCCTGGTTATTGCCTACTTGTCCTTCAGACGCTAGGACAGACATCCAGGGCAGCATTTCTATCCTTTCATTACTAAATAATTTAATATATCAATCATTTTTTTATCTTGAAAACATTTATCTCAATTTGAATTATAGGAACCCATCTATGATTAATGTCAGACTTCTCCTCTAGACTCTGCTATTGGTGACAGGAGGTTACAAGTTGACCTTGTAAAATAAATATAGTTACTACATTTATTTCTATTCTGAATTTCTATGATGCTCCCTTAAATGATTATCTTAGTATCAGTGAGTCATACAATACATATTCCTAACCAAAAAAAAAAAAAAAAGAGGAAGAAGATTAGTCACAAATGACTATTGAGGGATCTTTCCTTTTAAACACATGTAACTTGAGTGTAGTAGAATGGAAAGCATTAATACTTGCACCATGTTTCTTAGATGTCATTAAATTTTCTGATTTATTTACTGTTTCTGAAAAAAATAAATTTTTATGAATATAAATGTTTCTCTAGTCAATTTAATATTTCTGAAAATTAAATGTTATTGTGATTTCTCTAGATCTCTAAAGGGGCTCTTCTCTAGTCTACATACATCACATATGTGTCAGAATAACTCACAAAACATTTCTAAAGACATTGTTTCATGACCTTTCACCAAGAGACCCAGATGACAAATTCTCATGTTTTCAAGGATTTGCTCAAATCTCACCTTCTCAACAAAAGCATTTTCTTCAACATCACTATTATCATAAAAAGGCTAATTATCCTTACCACACTTAACTAGTTTTTATTTTAATTTCTACCATCCTATGTAATTTACTCATTTTCCTATTTATTATATATCTCCCTTGCTAGAATATAAATTCCATGTAAGCATGAATCTTTTTTTGTTTCACAATATATGTAAGCACTAAGAACAGGTGTATAAATGTATAGTATACAATTAGTGTTAAATAAATACTCATGAAGTAAATGAGCAATAATTCCTTTTCAAAGATAAGTCTATGGTATCTATATCAAATCAAAGTACTGCCAAATGTGTTCTCTTTTTTGAATTGATTTATATTTTCCCTGAAACCCAGATATTTCACTATTTAAAAAGACACACTATGAGATCAGTATGTTTTTATTTCAATTATATATCTTTAAAGTCTCCTCCATTCATCAAAGCTGTAGCTTCTCTCTCAATAAGCTTGAAACTTAAAGCCCAAGCTGATGAACCCTTCTCTTTCACAAAATTATACATATAGTCATATATACTTACTTTTCTAAACCTTTGTTAACTAAAATAATAAGAGCAACAAACACATCTTGGTGGGAAGTGTCTAACCCATCTCTACTCATCACTTTGGGCTGCCATAACAAAATCCAGACTGATGACTTCAACAACAGAGATTTCTTCCTTGCTTATCTATAGGCTGGAAGTCCAAGCTCAAGGGTTAGGTACCAATCCTATCATGAGGTATCCACTCCCTTGACATCTCTGCAATCTAGTCACCTCCGCAAGCCCACTTTCAAAGACCATCACATTAGGGGCTAGGGCTTCTGCTCATGAATTTTGGAGGGACACAATTCAGTCCAGAACTATCTAGTGATGTTTTTCTTGGCATCTGCAATTCTCCTTGGTGTCATTTACCTGAGATTGTCTAAGCTTTCTATGTCATTATGTAAATGTTTAAGCCTAATATAACATTGGTGAAAAAGCTATCAGAGAATGGAAGAAACTAAATTTGAAACCTGGATGTGAAATTGCCGACTTTTTCAAATTTGCTTTTGAGTAGAAAACCTGGGTCCCAAAGGCATCGTTAACTCAGTGATACTTCTAATCCTACTCTGGTCTCAATGCAACATCTCAAATCCTTCACTGAATATTCCCATATCCTACCCCATGCTAATGCATGACCCGAATCATTCATTTTCTCAGATGAACCTCCACATATCTTCATTTGTAAGCTTTCAACTTTACTCCTTTCTACCTAAAGATAAAAAGATTTTCATAAAATCCTAAACTGAAGACATCATCCATAGACCATCTAGAGAAGCTTGACAGATAACCTAGCAGCCGGCACACAGGAGACCATAAGTAAACAATTGAATTCATTAAATAATTATTTTTACCATGCTTATGTAAACTGTTTCTGAGCAGTTTAGCTGTAATGGCTGAGGAACTTGATTCTGCCCAGGGGAAGGAATAGGAATTTGGCGGAAAATTTTTCTAATATAAAGAAGAGATGAAATTGGGAAACCCATTCACCTTCTTCCTGCCTTGAACATAGATAAGGTGCCTGAAAAAGTCAAAGCCGTGATGGGAGAAGGTGGCACAACACAGGGAGAAGATCAAGGCTATCCTGGAACCTGTGAAGCTGCTGAAGCAGCCATGGCCGCCATACCCGCAGGCTTCCTGCCAGCTGTGTCAAGAGCAGATGCAATCCTAATGGGGACACATTTCATTCAGGCACTAAAGCACCGTAAGAAACAAAAGGTAGCACAGTTTGAAGACCTTATTAGTAACATTGTTCATAAACAGCCCTGGAAATATATATGCAAAAACAAACTCAAAATACTCAAGTGACAGCAGGGAGGAAAGAAAGACGTGTTGTAATCAAGTGCAAGAGAGAGTATGGAAATTTTAATGGAAAAAGTAGAAATCTATTTTTAATGTCAGAGTTACATTTAAAGTGATTTATCATTTATTAGCAAAGCAAGGCTAAAGTTCATATTGAAGTTAATGCACATATTCATCATTAATTATTAGCGGTGATCAATTCCCTACAAAAACTTCTTCTATTTACCTAATTGAGCATGTCCATTCTGATCACTATACAGCTGTCCTCTTTTTTTTTTTAATTTGAACAGACATTTAAAGAAACAGCTAACCATAAAGACCTTTGAGAGCACTGTGTGATATTCTGAGTTATGATCAAAATCACATGGCTACAAAATTATAAGCATGACTTTCATTCATTTGAAATTGCTTCATTAGAAATATGATAGGTGGTGGCCTCTATAACTGCAATGCTTGAGCCTCCATCCAAACAACTTTTCAATACTTTGATTGAAAACTGGAATCAAAGTCAGAATAGCAAGTATAACAATGAATTTTATAGTAAAACTCCAAGCAGGAACCAAGCAATTTAAATGGTGAGTGATGAGAGTAGTTATGTTCTTTTTGGATAAGGGGCCAATGTATGTTTCAAAATGCCTGCACTGTAGATTTTCTATGTTCTATTTACCCTAGAATGTGTGCCATACTTTATGTAAGAAAAAATAAATTCATATAAGTGAAATATAGCAGGAGAATTCCATTAACCCAAACCACTTTGGTTATTTAATTTATTGATGGCTAAGATAAAAAGGAAGAAAGAATTTCCACCCCTTGAAGAACTATTGCCTGTGACAGTAATTCAAGAAGCATCTTCAAGTCTTCATGCCATACAAAGGCTTCCATGAGGGAAAAGCAACCTTGATAAAATAAAAGGCACTTTGGCCTTGGAAGGTCTGGGAGTTAATTGTGAACATTGCCATTGACTTCTTAGTATTTAATACCCCTGAACCTTTCTGCTATTCCAGGAAAGAGCAAAGGTTGCTTGACTAGAATTTAAGCTTCAGCATCAGAAATCCCTGCTCCTCTGTTAGAAGCTCCACATCAGTGGCAAAATTACTTAACACGTCTAATCTTCCAGCTCACTTGTTCAATGAGAACAGTAATGCTTGCCACAGGGTGACAGTGTGACATAGTATGACACCTGAATCTAAGGATGCACACAGAGCACTTGCCATGCTAAGCAAGTGAAAAGAGCCCCGCAGAGTAGCAGAAATGAAAAGAACCCAATTAGAACAATGAATTGTTCTATTGAAAGGAAAGGTCTAAAGAGACGTGTCACCAGCTCTCTAGTCCTGCAGTCACTGGCTTTTTTAAAAATCATTTTTATTAGTGCATTTTAGTTACACAAAACAGTAAAATTCATTTCGACATAATTATACAAGCATGGCATTTTAATTTCCTCCAATTCAGCCTCTCATACTTCCTCTTTCCCATCCCCCTTTCCTCCCCCTATTTCCTTTATTCTTCCCCTCTTTCATTGGTTTATTTATTGTGCCCATTAAGACACTAGAGCATACACTAAGATTTCAAGAAACCTTGCAGACGTAAAGGTGTGCAATTGTTCTGTGAATGGAGACGACAGATTATCATGAATAAAAAATCATGAAATACTTGTGGTTATTTCTGAAGAAAGGTAGAGAAGTTTTAAGATTAAATAACATTAGTTTCAATTCATTCCATTGAGCTAGGTTTTCTATCAGTCAATTGCAATATAAAGTTAATGATTGAGTTATAATAAGCATTTATTCATGTATAAAATATCATGAATTTATCAGTATGAGTTCTAGAAAACATGGAATGGAATAATTACACGCTAAAAATGTTCCTTACTGCCTTCTTGCCTGATTGAATTAATTGGTTTTTGAGTCCTGGTGTTCAAGGTAGATTCTGATACTTTAATAATGTCACTTAGTCACTCGACTTTGCTTGTGTTATTGTATAAAAGGGGGGGTGTGGTGAAATTTTAATGGCCTTACTGAAAAGTTGCCAACATAATATCTTCTAAAGGGAAAGACAATTATTATATGTTTCTGCTGAGGTTTCTATTAAAGGTATGTTTTAGTTCCAATGACCATAACAGATACAGAGATTTATTTCCTACAGATCTGGAGGCTGGAAGTGCAAGAGCAAAGCTCTCACAGATTTGGTATCTAGGTGAGGGCTCTCTTCCTCTCTGCAGAAAGTCAGGCCAGGTTCTCACATGCAGGAGGCAAGGGGCTGGAGGGATGGAGAGAGAAGAGAGAGGGAGAGATCTCCTCTCCTAAGAACACTAGTCCCATCCTGGAGCTCCATTCGCATGAATTAACTATGGCCACACCTCCTAATCCCATTCCATAGGGGTTACACTTTCTAAATATGAATATTGGGAAGATGCAAATGTGCAGACCATAACTGGGGATTACCCTTATGTTCACAAGTTTGATAACAACAATACATTATATTGATATTAGATAAGCAGATGATAAACTTTAACCCTTCAAGATGATAAAGTGATGAAAGAAAATCAATCTATCTAGATTAAATTCTCATTAATTTACCTGGTCAGGTACTAGTTATTATTTTTTTTTAAATAAGGAGTCATTTTTTAATATGAAAAATTGCCTATATTTTCTTAAGTTATTGGAAAAATCTAGAATAATAAAAAATGACAATGAATCGGGATTTTTTATTTGTTTACAAAATCTAAATGTCCAATGCAGATGTCTGAACTATTGAGTAAAACAGTATTTACTTGTGCTTTGGAGATGGAGTTAGGGAAGGATAACAGAAAGCTGTGTCATATCAAGTAGGTTTTTGAAAAATGAAATCAATTTCCAAAAGAGCAATTTGGCATCATATATGTTGGCTATAGTTAGTATCCATCAGAAATAAAATAAAAGGAAAGACAGCAAATAAATCCCTCAAATAGGCAAAGGTCAACATAGCTACATAAAACACAATTTACTGACCACTGAAGCTTGAGATTTTTTAAAGTACCAAGAGTAGTGCAGCACAAACTATGAACGAAGCTCTGGATATGATCCCGAGTACCACACACACAGCTTTTTAGTCAGCTTTTTCACTGCTGTGACTAAAGGATCTGAGGAGCACAGTTGTAGAGGAGAAAAGGTTTATCTAAGGGCTCATGGTTTCAGAGGTCTCAGTCCATGGACAGCCGGCTCCATTCCTCGGGATTCCAGGTGAGGCTGAACTGCATGGTGGAAGAGTGTGGTAGAGGGAAGCAGCTCACATGGTGATCAGAGAGCAGAGAAAGACTCACTCTCCAGGTATAAAACATATGACCCATAGCCATGCCCCCAATTCCCACCTCCTCCAGCCACACCCTACCATTTCAGTTAATCTCTATCAGAGGATTGGGTTAAGACTCTCATAATGTAATCCTTTCTCCTCTGAATCTTGAATCTTCTTACATTGTCTCACATGTGAGCTTCTGGGGGACACCTCATATCCACCTCATATCCTCATAACACACACACACAGGAGGAGGAGGAAGAAGAAATTAAGAGCAGGAAGAAGAGGAAGAGAGGCAGAAGGAAGAAGAGGAGGCAGATGAGAGGAAGGAGAGTGGAAAACTAAGGCAGGCAAACACAAACTTGCTCCCTGGCATCTCTGCCTTTGCCATGAGGAGAATATTATCAGACTAGTTTGCTGATTCCAGAGGGAGTATGAGAGATAACTGGAGCCAAGCAGAAACTCTCTAGTGGAGCCAACCTGCTCTAAAACCATGTGTGTAGTCCACGATAAAATCCAGTCAAGACCAGTGGAGCCATCCTACCAAGCCCAACGTGTTTCTGAACCTTAGCAAACTCAGCCATCTGTGGCAATACACAATTGCTACTTTAAATGCTGGAATTTAGAGATGATCTGTTAAATGTCATTTGAAGGCAACAGCTTATTTGCATATAGGTAAATATCCAATACTATGATATCAATTAAAATTGGCTGCATCTATAGCTTGCATAATATAAAATGCATAAAGTACATTGTATTTATGAAAATTAGATATTTAATAGCATTTTAGATATAACCATTAAATATTTAATATCCAATAGAATCTATAAAAGTAATGATATTACAAAATAATATGGTAATTTGATTTTCCTTTGCTAAAAATTATATATATACATAAATACATATACATGGTGAAAATATTAAATAAAGATATTCAAAGAAATAAGAAATATTTGAGACAGCTAAAATAATGCTTCTTGATCAACTCCATTTCATCTCTCTCTCTCTCTTTTTCTTTGGGGGGGTGGTTCCTAGAGATTGAACTCAAGGGCACTTAACCATTGAGCCACATCTCCAACCCCTTTTTATTTTTTAATTTAAGACAGGGTCTTATTAATTTGCTGAGGCTGGTCTCCAACTTGCAATCCTCATGCCTCAGTGTCCTGAGTCACTGGGATTACAGGTGTGCACCCTGGTATGGTACCTGGCCATTTTATCTCCTTTATAAAAAAATGATATGTTGTCTAAAAAATAAAAACACAATAGCTTAAGGTTTTGAATTTGTATCAAATGATTTTTTTATCCTATTCAGATACCTTAAAAGTAGCTTTGAATATAATTTATTGAAACCCCCATTCCTGAATATAATCAATAATTTATCCACATATTATGGTGGAATTTTCATTTGTTGATATATTGAATAATTTCTAATTCAATGCTTAATTATTAAAACCTGCATTATAATTTATAAGCTTTATAGGCAAAATATAATCAATGATCCAATTTGATTGTTCAGTACAGTATACTTTCCAGTTCTAACATGCTAAAAAATCTATTCAAATATTTGAGATTCCTTTGGTTTTTCAGATTGACCATGAAAAATAAATTACATTCGTCTGTGGAGAATGCATTCACCCACCTCATGCCAGAAGTAGAGAGGGTTGGAAAAGAAGGAATTTTCAAACACTGAGTTGACTCTAGCAAAACATCTCTAATTCACTGGCACTATCAAGCATATAATAAAAATGTCATCCATTCCCGAACCATTGCCAAGGGATTGCTTATTTAAGACAAAAGTGCCATATATGAAACACTAGCATAAAAGGACTG
Source organism: Geosciurus inauris (assembly GCA_004024805.1). NCBI lineage: Eukaryota > Metazoa > Chordata > Mammalia > Rodentia > Sciuridae > Geosciurus > Geosciurus inauris. The sequence continues at coordinate 85,381 of PVHX01002882.1, forward strand.
AAAAAATTACTAAGTGAAATATTCAAGCAGGTATTATGGAAATGGTCACTGACATCTGAACATATGAAGGTCTTTGTTAAGTAAAATAAAAATATTTCTTAAGTAAAGGTAATGTTTTTGCAAACTCATCAATAAATTACAAATTCATTCCCACTTGGAATCGAAATGCTCTTCTCAGAGAACTTCTGGAGATGTCCGGGAAGCTCTTCAAATTTTTCATATTACAAGATTCATTTAAAATCATGATGCAATCATTTAAGGGTTTCTGTGTAAAAATAAAGGAGCTTAGTAAGATCAAAACAAAACAAAACAAAAAAACAAAAGGAAATTTAAAGGAAGAGATGACTTCCTCTTCCAGTCACAGTAGAGTAATAGAAACTAGATGTAGCCTCTCTTCTAATTAAAAAATAAATTTGGAGCTGGGGCTGTGGCTCAGTGGTTGAGCGCCTGCCTAGCATGCGTGAGGCACTGGGTTTGATCCTCAGCATAAATATAAACAAATAAAATAAAGGTATAAAAAATATAATAACATTATTTAAAAAAATAAATTGAACATTAGAACATTAGTTTTAAGAACACTTGTCAGTGAGAAACAGTGAAGGATCTTAGAGGAACAGGTAAAACAAATGAGTAAAAAGCTCCAAATTTCTGCAACTTCTTACTTGGGGACAATTTCCAGACACAGCTCAGAGAGGGCTGCACTCAGAGATGTTGCACACCACCCAAGGAGAGGAGACAAGTCTGCCAAGGCCAAGGCCACCCAACTGCACAGGGCCAAGAACCAGAGAGGAGAACTGTACAGAGACAGATCTGAAGACTCACAAAGGGTCCCTCTTGAATCTTCAGCACTGTTTATCAGTGTATGTGTGAGGAAAATTCCTAGTCTGGGAGGAACCAACTAAAAAGATTAGAGAAAACAATCCCTAAACTCACACAGACCCGAAATATTTTCTGTCCCCAAAATCCAGAGTGGAAAACCCTACCACTTGGTAGAGTACTTGTAAATTTTGCCTCAAGGAGTAGAAGAAAGTTAGCCTAGAATAAATGCTACCCTGGGTCTGCATAACAGAGATAGTTAAAAAGATGTGAAGATGAAAAATTGAAACTGCTCAAGAACAGAGTTTAAGAATATTTATAGAGATGCAAAAATTATTCATGACCTAAGAAGATAAAATTCAGAATGGTTGGTATCTAATAAAACAATTATAGGTTTGCAAAGAAACAACAAAGTATAATTCATAATGAAAAGAAAGAGGTCAATAAATTGTAGCTAACACAGAAATGACACATAAAATTCAAAGATAAATGTATGAAAAATTCTAAGTGTGTTTTAAATTTTCCAAAAGCTAGAGGAAAGTGGGAGCATGTTACACAGAGGCATGAATAATATTTTAAATGACCTCAATAGAACCTTTTGAGATCAAATTGCAATGTCTGAGATAAAAATTCAGGGTCCACGAAAAAATAAAGAATACTAGAAATGATACCTGTGTGTATAACTATAAAAGAGTTTTTTTTTATTAATTACTTTTAAAAGGTAATAGTTTAGACTAGAAATGATATATGAAGCAAATTACCAGTTCAGTAAGGAAAAATGTAATGTTCTTATAATATACACAAAGTAGGTTAATTCCAGTTGTTAAATTAAGGTATATACTATGAACCTAGAAATAACTACCAACACACACACACACACACACACACACACACACCCACACACCCCAAAAGGATACAGCGAAGTGAAGGAGATATAATCAAGTAATAGTATTAAATTAAACCAAAAAAGAAAGGAAAAAGAGGACAAAGAGAAGATACGTCAAATCTGGATTTAAATGCAAGGATATCAGTAACCATTTTAAAGTAAATAGCATGAGTAAATCAATGAAAATAAAATGAGGGGCTGGGGCTATGGCTCAGCGGTTGAGCGCTTGCCTCGCATACGTGAGGCACTGGGTTCGATCCTCAGCACCACATAAAATAAATAAAGATATTGTGTTCATCTACAACTAAACAAAATATTTAAAAAAAAAAAAGAAAATAAAATGATTGTAAAATTGTCTAAAAATGCACACTTAAGGAATACCTTTGAGATACAGTTTTTAAATGTAAAGATGTAAAAATACTAAAAATAAATGGAAAAAAATTATGCTAAGCTACTACAGATCAAGTGGTAACTGAAATGGCTATAATTACAAGTAAAGTAGATTTCAGAGCAAAGAATATTCTCAGAGACCATGAAAGTAATTTTATAGGGAAAAATGTTTCAGGCCCTTATAATCCTTGTTACAGCTGGTTAGCAATACAGTTCGACAAACGTCTGATGAAGACTGAAGTACTCACCTGCGTTCTTGTCTGGTCCTCTCATGCTCTTCCTTGTTTTTGTCATAGAACTTCAGTTTCCCATTTAAAAATGTTCTCTTCTCCATTCTGGGTGTGCTTCCAGACTGTGAACGAGCATATATAGTTAACAACAACTGGATTCTTTTCCAAGGAACTTGAACCCTTGTGGGTGGGGACTGGAAGAAAATGAACCATTGACTGATTGATGTCAATGTTCCGTGCAGATTTCTCATTAGTTTTGAATGCTCTATGTCTAAGTCACATTATTCAGGTCTGTCTTCAATTTGATGAGATAAATAATCTGACAGCTGGTCGCGGTGGCACAGGCCTGTAATCCCAACACTTTGGGAGGCTGAGACAGGAGGATTGTGAGTTCAGAGCCAGCCTCAGCAATGGCAAGGCACTAAGCAACTCAGTGAGACCCTGTCTCTACATAAAACACAAAATGGGGCTGGGGATGTGGCTTGATGGTCGAGTGACCCTGAGTTCAATCCCCAGTACCAAAAAAAAAAAAAAAAAAAAAAATCTGACATCCATCCACATTGCAAAGCTCACTTATGGTCTTTCAGTTTCTCATTGAACTCCAGTTCAGTCTCAGTCTCCAGTTCTATCTCAGTCTCCTCTCTGAGTATTCAAAGCTCCTTCCCCTAAATACACCAGCACATGGTACACCCACTACATGGTGACAATGTCTACAGTTCTGCCTGTAACTGGCCTCTTGAGTCTTGTCTTTTGCTTCTTAGTTCAATCATTGCTTCCAAGAGTTCTTTTCTAAATATATAATCTGCAGCAATGTGCTCACTCAGTATTCCCTGTAATAGGGGTCAACCCTTTATGCCTCCAGGTAAACACAGTCCACAGCTTGTCCACTGACTATGTTAATAAATAAAGTTTTGTTGAACTCCAGACATTTACTTCTTTTAGTGTTGTCTATAGCTGTTTTACTCTACTATGATGGAGTTGAGTGTAATAGTTCCAACCATAACTGCACAACTTGCCATGACTAAAATACTTTCCATCTGGCCTCTTGAAGAAAAAGTTTGGTGCTCTGTTTATACTTTTATTGTTTATTTTCTTACACAACTTATCAAAATCTGCAAAAATTGTGTTGATATTTTAGATGATTAAAATCTATCCCTGCCCCACACTTTGTAAGAGTTTTGAAAAGTAGCTAGCCTGCCTGCTTTTAATCAGTTATGCATCTCTAATGACTAATCCAAAACCTGCTGAGAGTAGAATTTAACAAATGTTTGTGGAAAAGACAAATGAAGAAATGAGTATATCTCCTCAGGCACTCAACAAGTACAAGCATCATCATTTCTGATATTGAGCATATACTATAGATGAACTGTTCTTCTCACATTCCTCTCTAAGACACATTCCTTTGTGAAATGACTTCTTCAATTTTATGGCCATATTTTATACATCAGGAACAGATTTACTCTAGGTATAGTTGATTGGACTGAGAGTAGGCCTTCAACTCGAGAACAGCCAATATATAGATCAGTGAGAATTCTATGACCACTGGTATAAAGATGAACCGGGTCAATCAATCTATTAAATAATTTATGTAGGAATTTTCAAATTGGGAATGCGACTCAGGAGTTGATTTTTGTCTGTGATCTGAGATTCCTGAATAAGGCTGATATTTTTGGTTTTTATTTATTTTTTACATTAAGCTTATTTTTTTACTTGAGATAGTTTGAGTGCATCTCAATCACATGTGTTCAAAAAAACAAACTGAAACCTACCTAAACATAAAACTCAGCGAATCTACAAAAACAGTAGAAACAACTGCATTCTTACAGAAAAGCAAATTACTTTAAGACGTGTGTTATAGTTTGAATCTGGAATGTTCCCCAGAGACTTATGTGTTGAAGGCTTGGTCCCCACTGCTGCTATGTTCAGAGGTGGAACTTTGGGGAGTGACTGGATCATAAGGGCGCTGGCCTTACTAGTGGATAAACAGATTATTGGAAGATAATGGAAACTGTAGGAGGTGGAGTCCCCTTTAAGGGAGCAGGTCTTTGGGGATGTGCCTTGGGGACTATATCCAGTCCCTGGCCCCTAGTTCTATCCCTGATATTTCTCTGATTCCTGGCTATTATGAGGTGAGTAACTGTGCTTTTTCACGTACTCCCTGATGCGATGTTCTGCCTCACCACAGGGCTCACAGTGATGGAGTCAAGCAACTATGGATTGAAATCTCTGAAAGTGCAAACCAATTAAATCTTTCTCCTCTAACTTAATTATCTCATGTATTTTGTCACAGTCACAAAAAGCTGACTAATACTAAGTAAAAGAACCATAACATGATGAAGCTGCAAAGTATGGATCCAGAACAGCAATGAAAGCATTTTCCAGTTCTCCATGCCTCTGTGAAAAATGGGTTGTCTTTCTAAAGCAATTAGTGAAGGGTTCAATGCCAAGTGGGTGAAGTTACTAATGAAAGAAAAATATCCTAAGCATGCGTACAGTAGTTTTGTTCTGTTGTAATTTTACCCATACATAAATAAAATCAATAATCATTGTGTTTTAAATTAAAAAAAATAAAGAAATGGGATGACATTCTTTTTTCCCTAGGAGTTACTTTCATGACAGTTAATGTAAAAGATCAAATGAGTACAGGAATAAAAGAAAATTTACTCAAAGAAAATATTAATTATCAAATTTGTTTTCTATTTTCATCCATTGAGACGTGTCAATTACACAGTCAAAAATATACGTGAATGTGTGTTAAACTGGGCAGTGTGTCATTCACATATAGGAACACTTAAAGACATTTAGCAATTTGTAGAGAAATCTAGATTATAAAACACCTTACATCAGTAATAGTTTGAAAAAATGTAAATTATCCTTGAACAAGAATGCTAGGTATTATTGAACATCACCAAATAAAATATAAATTTTCAACAAAAATGAATTTTTAATCTCACTTTCTTATAAGAAAATATTTTTACATATATTATATATTAAAAGTGAACTGAATTTTGCCATAATTGCATTAACAATGTTTTCTACTTTCTAAGATTTGTCATCATACAATTCATTGTTATTTCAAATACTTTTTCTCATATTTTTTCATACTGAGTATCTCATGTCTAGGTTTTGCTAGGTATTTGGGGTTTTTGTCTGTTTCTAGTATAATCCTGCTGATCATTTTGCCCATTTTCTGTTTCCTTTTGTTTATGTATTCTTGGCCAGCTTCCTCTTTGATCTATTTCTGTTTCATCTTTCATGTGATCTTTCTTTTTTTTTCCAAATCATTTCTAAAAAATAATTTATTTATTTTAGATTGTTTAAACATACTTCCCACTGGTGTGCAAAGTCCTAAGAAGAAAAGAAATAGATGACTAAAAAAATGAATTCAGACTTGTTATACTAAAACGGATACTCCATATGTTTTGTTCAGATATAGCCCTTGGAAGAAAAATAACTTCTTTCTATGTACTACATTAAAATTATTTATAATAATAAAAGCACCTTAACAAAGTATTTTAAATGTATTACATAAGTTTGAGGTGGATCTGGGGGCTTAAAAGTAGATCATAAATCAGGTTCACTTAAGAGCCTTCATGAAACAATAGAACTGTATTTCTTATTCCACATCTGAAATCCTTCTAAGTCCAACCTTGTGATCACTGGCCACGAACAACCGTATTGATTCAGAAATGCCTACATATTAACATGCCTGCAGTCAGCAAGAAGAGGAATTCAAATGAACAGACAACACAAACACATTTTGATGACTATGAGTTAGAAGGCAAGGAACACAGATTAAAAGAAGACTTCCTGAAGGATGTGACTCATGAGACAATTCCTGAATTTGTAATTAGCTGGATAGAGAAGGAGAATGTATCTCAAACAGAAAGAACATCAAATGGAAGCAACCTTAAGGTTAAGGTAGAGTCTATGAATTGTAATTTGATTAGTAGTACTGCAGAATAGGGTCTCCATATGGAGTACCAAATATCCAGGAATCAGCTTACGAAAAGCTTTGTGAACCAGGCGAAGAAAAGAATGGCTTATCAGCCAAGGAGGAATGGGGTCCATTGAATGGATTTAATCATCAAGGTCATATATAGAGTAATGAAAAAATATACTAGTTACCCAATTAAATGGTTGATAAAATGGTATGAAGCTAGGAAGGCAGAAGGGTTACTGGAAAGGGGACTGAGGAAGGGTAGGATGAAGACAAGAGGAGGAAACATGTTTGGGAGGGATCTGCAGGACATGGCAATTCAGATGTGGAGGATAAAGGGTGCTAAGATTATAGGTGCTTTCCCAGGCATTTAGACATCTGCCTGTTTATACACTCTTTCTTTGGACATTTATTTGAATATTCTGCAATTTTATATCAAGTATTTTTATTTGTTTATTTAATTATTATGACAAGTCTTATCTTTGACTTTTTCCAAAGCTTCTATTTACCCATGGTGGACATTTGCTATTGCAAATCTGTTTTTTTTTCCTTTGTCACTGTATTTTATAACTGCATTTTTTTTCTATGTATTACCATTGCCAAACTTAAATATATTAGCAACCTTGTTTTAATATGCACTTTGGAGAATAATTTCAAGAGAGAGTGGATCACAGTAGGAACTTGATGCAACTCAGGTAGACACAGGACAAATACAATAAAGACTGAGATATACTTAACCATGTCTGTCTCAAAGTCACTGGAGCTCAAATGGAAAGTGTGAGTCTGAAGTTAACCTGATGCATAACAGAAGGGCAGGACAGGCTGAGCTTCATTCAGCAGGTGGAAGTAACTTTTAGGAATCCAGATAATGGTTCCCCCACTTGCAAACACTGAAGAGTGTGGATGGAGAAACAGGAAGGCAGATGAAAGTTTGGCTATCCTTGGGGTTCATACTGGCAGAGTGGATTACCCAGGGGTCAGTTTTTCTGATCATTCTTACAGTAAAAATTGTATAAGCCTTTTAATATATTTCTCATATGGCTGCATTTATCACTACATTAATTTTCAGAAAAACAGATTTTCTGTAAGTACCTAAATTTATTCCAAGTGTCCAATGCACTTCTTTATTTACTATGCTAATGTTGGGAAGCTCTTTCCTCTAAATGATGTCCTCTCTAGATAGACTAAGATAAGCCTTGCCATAATAATTGACTAAACAAATAAAAATACCTTCTATACAATCGTAGAATATTCAAATAAATGTCCAAAGAGTGTGTAAATGATTTCTGTATCTAAATGATTTCCTCACACATCACATTTTTTAAAAAACTTGTTTAAAACATGTATAAAGATGCATACAACCTACAGGAGTATTTTGTTAATTTGCTTTTAACTAATTCATGATATAAAGAACAGGTTTTTTTCATGACTATTTTTAACATTTATTAAATTTTTCTTCAGAAAAAGTAATAGTAATTCTCAGTCATGTGCATTCCATGAACACCAGACCTAAGCATCAACTCTTTCATAATTATCTCCATGTTTCTCTTGCTTACATGACAAAGCTCAATATTTCCAATTCTGAGTTTATTAACATTCTTTCTAAAACTTATCCTGTGGCATCAAGTTTCAAATTATATTTTTCTTCTGAAAAAGTAGTAATATGAATTTATTATTTATTATTTCATTGCACATTTCCAATGGTTTAAATAAGAACTTAGATGTGTTTTAAAATAAAAACTGCACAAGATTTTTTCAAATATACACTTTCTTACAATATACTATAGATTTGAACAGAATCATTTCTTATTGAAATTCTAAAATTAAAAATACTGGGTCTTGAAATAGGAAATATAGTTCATGATCCTGCTGTCTAAAAGAGATCACAGTTGGCTGAGTGCATAACATCTTGGTTATTGGTTCTTGGCAAATTTCTCTCTAGGGTACTATTATGAGGTTGTAAATGTCTATATCTTGAGTACTGTGGTGTTGGGCAAAGTGATTTTACATGAAGTTTTTCTGGAATCAATAAAATATCAATGTTTAAAATTGATTTAGAGAACCAGAAATAGTTTAGAAGATCATCATTATCAAAAGCTTTTATTGATGTTATGGTTAGTTCACACATTTAATGATGACCTCTTTATGGGATATTGTGGTAGGTAATATATAAAATCATTATACCTGATGACCTGGTTCTCAAACATGTTCATTTCATGAACTCCAGATCCAAGCATCAGCTCTTTCCTAAATATCTCCATATGTTTCTCTTGCCTACACGAGAAAGCTCAAAATAGCTAATTCTGAGCTTATTAAAGTTGTTCTTAAAACTTATTTTCAAGATTCAAAGAGTTAATTTCAAATGCAACATTTATTTTCCATTGACAATAAATTACTGAGTTGAGGAAGTAGTATATACACACATAAAAAGTTACTGAACATAACTTACAAAAAAATGTAAATTGCAGTGCAAGGAAGCAATGTAAAACCATTCTTTCAAAGATCCAGTGTGTATATCTCCGATGGTCTGTGAAAAAAAACGTTAATGGGGACAGAGTCAACATTTCATTTCATTTCAGAGGCTCTTGGCTCTTCTATAATAGGTGTGCACTGCTTCCAGGGAGGAGCACTCAGAAAAATCAAAGTTGGGTTGAGTTTTAAATTTTTGACTCCCTTAGTCTGTGTTCCAGTGATATAAAATATAGGGAGCACATTTTTGTGGATTTAGAGAGCAGATGATTTTTCCTGACAGTTTCCATGATAATCTAAGCACTCTTTACTAGTTCCAGTCACTTCCACAGTTGACCACTTCATTGTCTTGGACTTCAGTGAGTTCTGTAGCCTCAGTGCACATACTCATCTTTCATATGAAATCAGGTTCTTACATTTCAAGACATCCTATGCCTCAAAAATCTTCAATGGATGCCCCACTACATATATAATAAAAACGATTTACCACTTTGGTGTTTACGTCACTCTATGATTTGGAACCAGCCTTTTATTTTTGATTTTTCATCTATTATCTCACAGACTGTCTTAGTCTGTCTGATATGCTATAACAAAATGACTTAGACTGATGAGTCTATAAACTATATAAACTACCTGCACAGTTTTAGAGGATGAACGTCCAAGATCAAAGTATGTCCAGACACAACGTCAGGTGAGGTTCTTCTTCCTGGTTCATGTTTTCACTATGCCCTCACATGACAGAGGCATGAGCTAGCTCTTTGTGGTCTTCTTTACAAATAAACTAATGCTACTCATGAGGGCTCCACCCTTACGACCTTCATGAAATCCCATCTCCTAAATACCAATGACTTGGAGATTACCATCTCAACACATGAATTTTGGGGAACAAAAACATTCAGGCCAGCCAGACATGGTGGCGTACACCTGAAATCCCAGTGACCTGGGAGGCTGAGGTAGGAGGATCTCGAGTTCAAAGCCAGCCTCAACAAAAGCAAAGCACTAGGCAACTCAGTGAGACCCTGTCTCTAAATAAAAGATAAAGTAAGGATAGGGATGTGGCTTGGTGATCGAGTGTCCCTGAGTTCAATCCCTGATACCCAAAGCAGTAACAACAACAACAAAACAGACCATTGCACTTACCAAGATAGAGTGTTTTTTAAAGCAAAATGAATAATTTCTTCTATACCACTTTTTTTTTTTTTTTTTGAATCACAGTGGTAATGTTCTAGGCTGAGGCACGGTGCCAGCACAGGGATCTGGTGGTCAACAAGAGAACAAGGGGTCTGCTCTCTTCTGGCTTTTCGAAATGACAGGCAGAGTAACAAGTATTATAACTTATCAATTCTTCAGTGAGGATCCCCGTTGAAGTGGTAGGATTTCTGTAGGAAGTGACATATAAGATGAGACCTGAAAGATTAGAAGGAGTTAGTTATATGATCAAATGGCAAATCATATTCCCCAAAAGAAAGAACCATCTTTACAGGGGACTGAGGTTGACAAGTAGCAAGAGACTTTGTAGGAACAGAAGGTCATTCTGTACGTGGTATAATGGGATAAAAATGAGTAAGAAAGAACACAGGAGCACTGAGCAGGCATAAACAAAGGCAGAACTTGAAAGTGAAGTATTGTGGACATATCCTGAGAACAACAGGAAGCTGTACTTCAGTAAATTCAAGAGAACAGCATTGTGCAGACTGTTGCAGGAGGAGCTGTGGGAAGACCGGAAGCAGGAGAGGAGGGTACTGTAATCTGGGTGACACATGAGGCTAACCTGAAATAGGAGATAGAAGTTGATAGAGGTGAGAGATATCAAAAGCTTTAGATTTAAGCAGGCCCAGCTATCAATTTTTCTGTTGAGGGCACAGAAAAGAAAGCAAGTCAAAGATAAGTCTCAGTTTTTTTTTGTTGTTGTTGTTTTTTGATTTTTTCCCCCTAAACAAATTTTTGTTATCTGGATCTGTGGCTGATTGTGTATGAGGAAGAAAACCCAATAATAATAAACTTCATTGTTTTGTTCCACTAATGTGATGGGGCTCATTTGTTTTTGCAGCATAACAAAGTCTTTTCCAACTGATACAAACCATAGGAAGGACGTGTGTGTCTGTGAACAACAAGAACATGAACAAACACTAAAGTGAATGTGAATCTGAAAGCAAGTTTGTCTTCCATAGAAAATACCATTTTGTCTTATCAATGTAAGGCTATGTCAAAGCTAATGAGACAACAATGGGAAAAATTATTGTTTTTCAAGAAAATTGAGATTATTGGGCCCCTTTTAATTTATGAATGAAGATGTGTTATATATCCAGTTCTATCCTCTTGAGAAAAAAAAGCACTTTCTTTGTCCCTCTTCCTGTCCATTTCTAGAATTAAAATGGCTTGGCTAGAACTGATGGCCACTTTTTGACAGAGGCAATGCATTACATCCAGGGTTTTCTTTGCATTTTACTTCTATGAAAAACTGTAAGAATCGGCTATATTTGGCTTTCATTTGCAAATAAAATATTGCATTCTAACATTGTCAAAAAAAATGAAACTTTTGAGAGCTATCGCATAATCTTAAGGATCACAAATAATGAGGTTTTTTTGTTAAATACATTAAAATCAAATTGGGAAAAACTTATTTTATAAGAAAACAGGAGAAAAGTGTCACTGTCTAACAGTGAAATTATGCCAACTTTTTTATATTGGGAGACATTATTTTCATTGATTCTGTTCTCCTAGATACATAACCCGGCTTCTCTTCTTACCCTCAACCCCCTCTCTGGTGAGAGAATGGAGTCTTACTGTGAATATTTCATGGGCATCTCACTTTCCTTTAGACTTTGACCTATTTTTCTTGTGGCTTATTTATAGCTTGCACTGGTGCTGAAATATGTTACAGTTGGGCATATAATACGTAAAGTAGTCTCTCCTCAGCTCTTGACAATTTGATAAAATGACTTCAATTTTCCTACTGCTCTTACATGGAGATACGTGGAATCTACCCCATTTCTAACTAGCACAGAATAAATGATACCCAGAGACTAGTTCAGTCATGCCTATACTGAACAAAAGAAAAAGAAATTAAAATGATAGAGAATGTGCTGATTGTAAAGATAAAGTATATTAGCATAATTTTATTTTTTATTTAATGGAAACATGGATAATCAATATAATTGTTCAGTGTTATATAATTAAAAAACAGGAAAAATTCTATTCATACAACTAATATATATTAAAGACTTGTATGGATTTTTCCTTAGTATGACAGCTTCAAAGGAAAGGAGGGGGGTAAAAAAAGAAAAGAAAAAAGAAACCAAAAATAGGGTTGAATTCCTAAGTTATCACTTCAAAGATAAGCTCTGTGAGCCCCTGGGAGTTTTATCCCCTTTAACAACATGTATGTAAGTGGTTACTGTAGTGTGACTTTTTCAAGGGAACTTAGCAACGAGATAAAATAACAGCTGTATATTTTGTAGAGAAGTTTGCTTAGGAAGGCAGTTGCCATGGGAACGCCTGGCAATAGCGATTTGATTTTGTGCTGTATGAAACTGATGAGTTTACTTTGTCTGGATTATTTTTCTCACATTGGCAACTTCTGGAGAGAAGAAAGAGCTACTCTTCTTCAGACAATCTGCATATTAAAAACAACCCACTTCATTTTGGCATAGAGCAGGAGGCGACGTTATTGACAAGCCTCTTCACCAATGAATCACGTACTTATACCAAAAGATGCATATGGTGTAAATTTACTGCGTTTCTAAAGGGCTCTTACTGCCCCAGCTTTTGCACTGCAGCTCTGCTTTAGGCAAATGAGTCACATTCAATTTTAAGTCCTCAGAAATTTGCTTAAAATAGTTGCAGCTGGGAGATGTTAAAAAAAAAAAATCTTATGAATGAGCAAAAACGAAGTGAATTATACTCCACAGGGAAGTCTCTCAATGAAAAAATCTGGTAAACAGGCCTGAAGAAAAAAAATAAAATGGAAAGCAGATGCAGACTGATAAGAATTTGCTTATTTTACCAGGGAGACACCGGCATGGCTGTGTTGGAGTTTGGAGCAGAGTTCTGTTAAGCTGCTTTCCCTCTGCAGGTGGCTGGACTTCAGTGAACTGAATTGTCAGGGTCAAAAGATGAACCGTGTTTTCCCCCTGAGACAGGAGACAAGCCTTCCTTTCATTCAGCTCTAGAATTCAAGATGGCCTGCAGTTGCACATCTACAGAATGTGAATTGGTGACATAGCCTCAGAGTGTCTCCACTCCAGTGTTAACACCAGGTTATCACTAAGGATTGGACAACCCTCCCCAGCCAACCCTCCCTCTCGATTTCCACAGCAATCCCTAGGAACAAAACCTTCTATTTCGTGAAAGCCTTGGCAAAGTTTGTTTGGATCTGACACGTGCGGATTATCTGTCATTCTTGGTTTAGGAAAAAAGCTCATCTCCCAACCAAAGTCCCAAATCTTTTTGTTAAAGGGAAACTCAGAAAGGCTATGGAAAGAGACAGGGAAAAGGAGCAGATTTTTCTTCTAAGTCATTACCAAGTATTAAGATACTTTAGACAAGCAGTCTTAATTATTTTAGCAAAATCTACTTTCCAAGGGCCTGTCTTTGTTGTGTTTGTTTAAAGCAAAAAAAGTAGTGATCTTGCTTAATGTGCTTCATTTTTTTTATCTTGGGGACAGGCAGACTGGTCCAGATGTTCATCTCCCCTTTATCTTTCTTACTTGTTTCCAGACCTCATCAGTAATTTCAGAAAAGCAATGAGGAATTCACTGGGTGGAAACTGATTCCTTATGTTTTCTGCTGCATGCTTGGACCAGGCTGTACTACAGGAAACTGTGTCTCGTTTGGACCAGATGTAATAGCTTGAAAGGCCTTGGTTTCGCCCTGTCTCTAAGCGGCTTTGCTTGAGCCAGACCAAGAAGTGAGAATGGATGTTTCAGAATAATTACAATAGTGACATGTAATATTCATTCTTGTGTCTAACAATTATTTCATTGTAGTGTCCAAAAATACCACAAGGACTGTACTATTATTATCTCCACTTTCTCAATCAGGGAACTGGGGTACAGAGAGGCCAAATAATTTGCTCAAATTCTCTAGGTAGACTCATTCTGGATCTGGAGTTTGATTCAGGCTGCCTGAACCTAGAACTTGGGCAGCTAAGCCCATTGTGATCCTATGTACCTTCACCTCTGTTTATTTTAGAAGACATTCAAGGCTATCCTCCATCCTGATCCTAATCTCCCACCAGCCTCTGAAAATGGAGGGCTATTTTGTACAGGCAAAAAGTTCTGGAGAATTTCACAGTTCATTTACCCAATCATCTTCACCCATATAATTCCTATTATTTCCTTTAAAATCAGTTTGGAATCTATGCAACTGTGGCAATGTCTTGAAAATCCTATGACATGAACTATTTTGTCAAAAGTCAACTACTTCTCAAAATCATTCCCATTTGAAGGGAATGAATCATTCCCCTCAAAATTATTTGAAACCAAACACAAAAAGAATATAAGAATAGAATATGGGTCCTACAAAATATATGGTAATAGAAATTAAAGTGTATCCAGAATCCCTGGGTGCCAGAACATTTACCTAGAGATATGGTAACAAGCTATCATCTTCACTTTGGGTATGATAAGGAAAAGGTATAGAAATCACACAAGCAGTGTAATGGGCTATTAAGTTACACAGGCTCTTGGGAAACTGCATATTGTCAGAAAGTCAGTAATAGAAATGCCTTCCACAGAGAATCTTCCAGAAGAAGCTGTTGCTTCAGAGATAAAGATTACCACGTGTGGTAGAAAGTCAGAAGGATGGGGAAGATGACTCTGCATTTCTACAAATTTTGTGATGTACTTCAACATCTAAAAGTTCTATATGCTAGCAAAGGTTTGTCCGCTTTTTTACTTAATGGCTTTTTCTTCAAACTTGAAAATAATTTGACACTTGTAGAATCTGCTTCCTACTGCTGCATTAAAGTAAAATATACTTTAACTAAAATTAAAATGTAATAAAATGTTTACTCCAACTAAAAATTTTGTAAATGATAATACACAGAGTACTGAATTTAGCAAAAATGGCCAACATTATCTTAAGGGAAAGATTGTCTCCAATTTGTTATCTTTGATTTACTCACTCTACCTCTTCACTAGCTGAAGAAAAGAAATTAGCAGCAGATTCGGTCGGATTTCAGAGCCCAAGAGGGCAAGCTAAACAGGTGATAATGCTGAAAATTGATTCCGTCGGTGGTTGCTTGTATGCCTAGGAAATGTATTTAACTCTTTTGCTCAGAAATACCATTGACTGAGATATATTAGTTCAGATGCTGCCCCCCACTGAGGTCCTCCTTGATTAGATCCATTATGCTTTTATGCCAAAGGTCTAGAAAGAATTGGCTTTCGAATATAGTGGATGAGAATTGTTTCTATAAACACTCTGAATGTATTTTCTTGCTGAAAGCATGGTGTGCACTTCAAAAACATCGCTCACAATCGAGTAAGTCATCCTTGTACAAAGCTCTTTAAGAAATAATGCCAGACTTGCTTCATGGGGGGCTGCTGAACTCTGGAATGAATTACAGAGAATATTATGAGGATGCATGCTGAGATTTTAGAAAACTTAGATCTCTACCTCTGTGCGCCAAACCCAGACCAGTTCTACTATTTCTTGCCACTACGCAACTATCTTCCTTATGCTCCTCTTCCTCCCTAAATCTCAATCTGTGCCTGTTGCCTGTATGTATGCTTAGACTCCATATACATCAAACTCCAATCAAGATGTTGCTTTTATTGGGATGAAGAGGATACACTTGACTGATTTTTATGGTGTGAATTTTGAAGTCACTGAATCTAATATTCTCTCATTTATAGATTGCTGAGGCAGAGCCATAGGTGTTCTTTAATAAATATTAAAATTAACTTTAAAGTTGAAGAAGTATGAAATCAGAGGTATCCTCTCTATGGGGCTCTACTTTTAACACAAATGAAGACTTGGATATGCTATTAAATACATGTCTTAATTAATCAGTGATATTTTAATTATGACTAATGCTGTTTTCCATTAAAGTAACTGGGAGCAATTATTGGATTTCTTGCCCATTCCCCTCTCCAAGTTCCCTTACTGACCTTCTGCAAATCCACATGGCTACATAGGTGAATCCCACCACCTACAATGGTCCCTCATGGTGATAATCAACTGAAACAGGGGACTCACCTGGTTTAGACCAGCCTGATCACAAATCATTCCCAATGACTAGAATTGAGACAGAGACTCATTTAGTTTCTTTATCATAGTCTGGAGCCTCACCATGTCTGAAGCTTTGGTTGGCCTTGAGTTCTGACATGTGAGCAACTGATAGAAAAAGTGAGTCTCCAAGAGAAGAATGAAGCAGAAATAGAGAGGAGGTCTTTTGCCAAGACCTTTCATTCCGGATAGATTCTTGAAATAACCCAAAGCATCCAAGATTCAGCTTTCCTTTCTTTCTTTTTTCATTCTGAAGAAAAGAGAAAACGTTTCACTTCAAAATACTTGTAGTAAAATATAAAAGGATTTCGTCTCATAAAATCAAGAGTGTCTATTGCTATTAAAATAATCAGTAAGTAATGCCATGTTTTAACTCATCCTCAGAAAAATCATGAGTGCTATAATTAATAAAAACAAATGTTTAGAAAAGCAAATGTATAAGAAACAACAACATCTGAATAATTCCATAGTAATTTAAAATGTGACTTAAATACACTAACATGAGTGGAGAAGCTTTAAAAGGCTTAAGGGATCTATGCAATAAATGTTTCTATTTACTTAAAAAAAAGCTTTAAAAATTACATAACACATATTTGATGGGGTAAGCAACATCTTTATCACACAAATATATATGTGTATATTTTATATATGTATATATGTGTGTACACATATATTTTTATCTAATAGTGTCTTTAATTTAGTATTTGGTGGTAGGTAAATAAGAAAATATATATTTGGCATGGAAAGTTTTATGATGCTCATCCTTAGACTATTGAGAATCTCTCAATTATCATCATCTGAGTCACTTAAACCACCTTGTTCTTTCCTATTATCTCTGACATTCTATAGCATGCCTCTAAGACTCAGAAAAGCTTTAAGTGTGATAATTTTTATATTGCTCTCCCCAAAATCATCTGAGCTCTGTATATTAAAGTTTTCATAAAAGATATTCTTAAGAAACAAGGATTTCATAAATATTATATCAAGATTTTTATAAAATAACTTCCAATGGAATAATCAATCTTTTTATCATTATTCAACTTGCCACAAATACCTACCAAGTATAGCTTTGTAACTGTTCCTCTTTATAATACAGCTCTCACACAGGGCATCGCCATGCTATGTAAAAATAGAAATGAAAAATAAAGTATGTATGAATTTAGAAGCCGGGCATGGTGGCACACGCCTGTAATCCTAGCACTGGGAAGCTGAGACAGGAGAATCGCAAGTTCAAAGCCAGCCTCAGCAACAGCAAGGCACTAAGCAACTCAGTGAGACCTTGTCTCTAAATAAAACACAAAATAGGGCTGTGGCTCAGTGGTCAAGTGCCCCTGAGTTCAATCCCCAGTACCAAAAAAAAAAGTATGTATGAATTTAGAATTTGTGTTAGTTGCAGTCCTGGTGCAGAATATCCATGATGGGGTAATTTATAGTGAACTGAAATTTATTGGCTCATGGTTCTGGAAAGTGGAAGTCCAACACTAAGGAACCAGCAACTGGTGAGAGCTTTTTTGCTGCCTTATAATATGGCAGACAGAGGACATCACATGGAGGAAGGGCAAGGAGAGGGTGTGCGTAAGAGAGAGGGCAAAGGGAGCCACATGCTTCTTTTATGAGTAATGCACTCCTGTGCTACTGATTAACCCCTTCATGAGGTCAGAGCCCACATATCCTTAACACCTGTTAAAGACCCATCTCTTAGTATTGTTACAATGGCAGTTGGGTTTCAACATGAGCTTGGGAGGATACGAACATTCAAACCATAACAATTGCCAGAGTACAAATGTAGTAAGTAAATCAGTGTCCCAATTTTAATTAATTTTCTTAATGAATAAAACAGTCTCATTGTTTTCACACATCTTGAATTATAAGAGTTGCTGATGGAATCAGGGAAAATAATCTAGGTTTCTCCTGCTTTTTCTTATTCCTTTTCCTGTTCCCAAAATTAAAGACTACAGAATAAATTTGGAGGGAAATATTTAAATTTAATTTCAATTATTGACAAAATATGCAAAAATTATAAATAAATGTATAATAAAAGTGTGCATTTGTAAAATAACAATTTGAAATTAGAGTCCTGAGGAAATCATGTTAGCCTAAAAGTTGCTCAGAACACTAATACACACTGGGTTTCTGGGTTGTTCAAAGCCATTCCTCAAGACTTATGCACAAAATATTGCACAACACAGTCGAGATAAAGAGGATTTGTGTAAATGGAGAGGTATTTCATGTATAAGGATTAGAGGAGTCAATATCATTATGATGAACTTGTTGCTTAAACTGTCTTGTAAATTTAACACAATTCCCATCAAAATTCCAGTAGCATTATTATTATTATTATTATTATTATTATTATTATTATTATTACTTTTTGCAAAATCTAATAAGCTGATTCTAAAGTTTATTTGGAAATACAAATTACTCTGAATGTACGAAACTATTTTGAAATGAAGAACAAAGTTGAAAGATTTATACTTCCTAATTTTAAAATTTAGAGTAAATCTACAGTAATCAAGATAATGTGCTACTGGCATAAAAGTAGGCATGCAGATCAATGAAGAAGACTTGAGAGTCCAGTAACAGTAGCTTTCATGGTTAATTGATACTGAACAAAAGTTTTAAGGAAATTCATCTTATGAGCCACAGTATCAACAAGTGTTGCAAGGATATTAGGTCTCCACAAGTAATAGTTGAATTTTGATCTTTGACCATTATGTAAAAATTAGCTAAAATTTTACTATTACATGTAACAAATAAAACTATAAAATGTTTAGAAGAAAATAAGAAAAAAAATCTTTCTCAGCATAACTTAGGTCAAGAGTTCTTAGATGGGACAGTAAATGTGTGATCCATAAAAGGAAAAAAAACCTACAAATTAGAATTTATTAATATTAGTAATTTTATGTTTCAAAAGCAAAATTAATAAAACCATGCTGTATCTTCCCCGAAAATATTCTTCATATCATGTATCTGATAAAGGATTCAGATATACAAAGTACTTTTACAAATCAATAATAAGAAGTTAAAAATCCCAATTAATAATAATGCTAGAAGACTGGAAAAGATATTTTGCCAAGAATATATATGAATGGCTAATAAGATCATGGAAAGAGGATTAGCATTAATCATTAGGAGGATGCAAATTAAAATGAGATACATTTTCACATTTATCAGGAGGCCCAAATCAAATACAATGATAATATCAAGTGTTGGCAAAAATATATAGAAGTTGAAATCTTTGTGCTTCACTGAAAAGGATGTAAAATGTTATATTCACTTTAGAAAACAGTGGCAGTTTCTCAAATAGGTAAGATTGAGTTTCCACATGATCTGGTAATGGCAATTCTAGCCACATACCCAAAAGACATGAATACACATATCACACAAATACCTATAGCATAATCATAATAATTGAAGATGGAAATATTACAAATCTAGGTCAAGTAGAGAACAGATACAAGGTGTATTATATATACCAGAGCTGTTTTCCTTAACCATGATGTTAAGCCTCACCTCAGGCTTAGAGCTGTGGAGTAGGCAAACTATGAACTGAACCTCTGAAACTATGGGCCCAAATAGACTCTTTGTCCTCTAAGTTGTTCATGTAAGGTCTTTCAGTCACATTGATGAACAAACTGACTAAAACTGAAAGAAGCAAAAAGCCAGATATTATTTTCTTTTACTTATATGAAATTTCCAGGAAAGACAAGTTTATAAAGAGAGAGAGTAGATTAATAGATTGGTGGTTACCTGGGGCTAGGGATGGGAATGGGCAATGACTGCCTTTAGTGGCCTAAATGAAATGCTCTCAAAATAAGTTGTTGGCACAAGTCTGTCAATATATTATAAAATCATTGAACAGTACATTTAAGTCAAAAAATTATATGGTATAAAAATCACAGTGCAATAAACCTTATTCAAAATAAGTTGATTTATACTATCTGATTTCTAGACTTATTATAAAGTTGTAGTGCTCATGAAAGGCAAGTATGGCTGTAAGATAAACAGATCAATGGGGAAATCAGAATCTAGAAACACACATGCGTTCAACTGATGTTTTACAAAGCGTCAGGATAATACGATGGGAAAATGTATTCCTTTAAACAAGTAATTCTGGAACATATGGAGTTGTTTAGGTAAGCCACGTCTTCCGTAAAAAAACAGAAAACACAAACCATATAAGAAATTCTAAAATGTGTTACACTTATTTGGCATCAAAAAAAAAGAATTAAATATAGTTAATGAAATGAACGACAATAAGACCTTTCACTCTGATGAATGGCATTTCAAACAAGCAAAGGAAAATGAGGAGAATAAGCCCAGTGGTATAGCACTGTTGTTATAGGCATTGGAACTAACTGAATTGTACGTGCATGCTAATATCTACTTGTGTCCGTGATAGGGACACATCCACAGTAATGAGCATATTTTGTGAGTGCCTGGGTCTTGTTTTCAAATTCCTTTTTTTTTTTTTCTGTGATAGGAACCTCATCTCCTTATAGAGAAAGGCAGGAAAAATACTACAAAATCCTGAAACACATTATGGTGCTAGAGTTTAACAAAAGAAAAAGAAAAAAACAAGCTGAGGGCATGCCAGAAGGACACATGAGCCAGACAGAGGAGCCACCAGTGGCCAGATCTGGAACAATTTTAGCAGCAAAATAAATAATGATAATATTGGATTATAGCCCCAAAAAGGAAATGAGCACATATTGAAATAAACAAATGAATAACTAAATAAATGAGAATGAGGAATGAATCTCTCTAGCAAAATAATTTCAGTGATTAATTACAGAAAGAAGGAAGGAAATAGAAAATTTTCACAAAAACAACAGAAATATTTCCCATGGACAGGATCAACTACATGTTAAAATCCTAAAACCAGTGGGTAACAGTTTAAGAAGTGTTTTAGTCAGCTTTTTCACTGCTGTGACCCAAAGACCTGGCAAGAACAATTTTATAGGAGAAAAATCTATTTGAGGTTTATAGTTTCAGAAGTCTGAGTCCATAGACAGCCAACTGCATTGATCTGGGCCCAAGGTGAGCCAGCACATCACATCACAGTGGAAAGGCATGGTGGAGGAAAGCAGCTCAGGAATGGAAATCAGGAAGCAGAGAGAGTGCTGCTCATCAGGGGACAAAATATTCCAAAGGCACGCCCCCAATGACCTACCTTCTCCAGCCACACCCAACCTGCCTATAGTTACCACCTACTTAATCCCTTCAAATGGATCAATGCACTGATTAGGTTAAGCCTCTCATAACCTAATTGTTTTAGATCTAGGCTTTCTTACACTGTCTCACTCATGAGTTTTGGGGGACACATTATTAAACCATAACAAGGAAGGAAAGACTAGCGGTAGAACTTTGAACTGTCTTTTCCACAGGTTTCTTTCAATCCAGAGGGAAAATGGTGTGCATACAGGGAGGAGACCTGGCAGACCCACCTTAACCAGAGATCAGAGGTCAACAGCACAGGAAACCTCTATGCTATGTGTGGCTCCTGATAGAAACGCTGAGAAGAGCACTTAGTCTCTGTGACGGTCTTCCCAAACATGTTCTGCACCAGACCTTCCCCACATGAAGAATGCTTGCCAAAATCTACAACCAGGACTCTGCTGAAATGTCAAAGTCCTGACAGGGACACAAGGTGATGGGGATCCAGGATTGAAGGAGACAAAAGAGACTTGATGACTACCTGCAAGGTAGGCTCCTGGAACAGATGCTGAGACTGAAGACGGGAATTGGTGAAAATATCCACAAAACCCAGGTGTGGCCTGCAGTATTGCATGGACCTAGAGCCTCTGTACTATCTTCTTGTGAGAAGACACAAGAGCCTAAAACACGACGTGAGCCTAAATATGTGCTCCAATATTTTTAGATATGTTAAAATAAAAAATAAGTAAATAAATGAAAGCAAGGGCATACTAAGTACTTTAAGATCTGGGATCTTCTATAAAGAAGCTTTAAAAAGATGAAGCAAATTATAGAGCTGATATCATTTAACATGTTAAATCTGAATAGTGATTCAAGCTGTTTCAGTTCCAGTCTGAAGATATCAAACTGATACTAAAGTGAAATTACATGTACGCTATTTCTGCCACATCTGTGTGTCTCGATGTCTATGCATAGAGATATGTATAAAGTATTATTTGTTGAATTAATCAAACTTACCATGTATACCAATTCAAAGCTTGGAAGAGGGTATAAGCATTAGAATTAAGCCAAGCTTATGTTATTGCCGAAGCTTTTACTGTATGTGCTCTTACTTCTATTAGCCTGGAGTTAACCACAAAGTGCATTTCTAAATTTTTTTGTTGTTGTATATTTGCATGATTAGACCAATTTTGTAAGCAAAAGGCCAGGGGGATTCATTGTGCCCCATAGGGTGATGAACACTCTTTGTCTTAAAGGTGCCATTGTGTCTGTCCTCCTGTTCCTGCTCACACTCCACTTAGCTGGAAGACGTGAGACAGCAGGAGACTCACCTTGCCTCTCTTTTATTTTAGGAGAATAGACCTGCTAAGAGGTCCTTTTATTTGAATCTCATAGTGTCAAGATTGTAGGTTGAAGAGGGTTTCTAATTTAATATTTTACCTAGCTTCCAATTACTTACGTAGGAAAGAGAAAAACTGTATTTGCAGACTAAACAGAATGTTAGGGATTCCTACCAATAGCTATGGGTCTGAACATAGCAATAGTAATCAGCTTATTCATCTAACCAGTCCATTTAGTCACACAAAACAGTTTTTTCTCACTCTAATGTGATTGGATAACTGCCTGTACTAATTCAATTTATTGTTTTGGCACAGCATTGCCTCATCTAAGTAAGTTAATAAACCTAGGCTTGCCGCTATTTCCTTTTCTCTTTGTTTATTTTGGTACTCACAATTATTTGCATGTTTTGTATTTCATAAATGAGCCAAAGAATGAACTGAGTTGTGTTTCCTTTTTCAAAGCCATTGTTTCCACCAGCCTATAGGATGAGGTATTTTCTTGTAAAAGAGCAACTTTGATCATTTTTTGGCAGATTGATGGTGGCAGAATTACTTAATGGCATTCATTGAAACACAAAGTGCCAGTTAAAGGGATCCCTCTGTCCCCAAGGTTGGAGGATCTGTCTGGAATTTCTTGCATGTAACCGGTGGACAGAGACAGCAAGCTGATATGGATTTAACTTTTAGGCTTATCAAGCATTGTTTGAAAATGTTATGCTTACATTGATAAGAAAAATAATTTAGATAAGGCTTCCTGAAATAGAGATATTTTCAAATTCTCCAGACTCACGATATAACTCTTGAAATCCCT
This sequence comes from Geosciurus inauris, assembly GCA_004024805.1. Taxonomy (NCBI): domain Eukaryota; kingdom Metazoa; phylum Chordata; class Mammalia; order Rodentia; family Sciuridae; genus Geosciurus; species Geosciurus inauris. The sequence goes on from PVHX01002882.1 coordinate 108,653, forward strand.
GCTGTATTGCAGGTTAATTTAGATTTGTGGTATTGGAGGAACAGTTCAATAGTCATCTATGAAGCGTCAGTGTAGGAGAGAAGGGTTTGATAGCAGCCAGGCAATTCATGCTCAAGTCCAATTCCAGAGCTCTCTCTAGCTGTGAAAAGCAAACGTCCTTCCTCTTTCATCTGCATTTGTGGGGAAGAATGGGATGACATTTATGCATTTATTGGCTTAGGTTTTTGCAATAAGTTGTCTTTTTTGTGACTTTATTTTGTAACATTGTAATTATAAATGAATAAAAATTGGCATAGTACTCATTGCAGAATTAAAATCACACAAAAATATTTGATCCTCTGCTAAAAAAGGTGAGGAGGGGGTTGTAGACTTGATAATCTTTTCAATACTGAGCATAGTTTCTGAACAACAGAAACAATGCCCTTTGGGGGAAATTAAATAAGAAATATTCTGAGGTTACCAGTGGCCTATTAAGAGGTGGATCGAAGGAAATAAGTGATTAAATTTTTAAAATTTTCTAGATTTGGACTGAAATGTCCATGGAGCTATTTCTACTTGCATGATGAAATCAGTAAGGGTGTTTGTACCATACTTCTCAGGGGAACCTAAAAATGTTTATAAATTTGAATGTCAGTCTCACCATTTCTAGCACCTTAGCAGCTGACAATATGTATTAAGATAATAATATATTAAGATAATAATATATGAAATATATATGTATATATTTGTATTCCATAATCTACAAATTTCAGAATTGACCTAGGGGAAAATGAATTATAAAGAAGACATACTAATTAAAAAAGTTTTCTTCAACAATAAACAACAATGTTGCAGAAGTTCTTAAGAGTTGTATGCATTGAGGAAGATATTAAGAATTTTTAGTTAGAGGAAGGGAGAAGAGTAGTAAACTCATTGTTTTATCCACAACTAGTATTCTCCTAAGACAGATATGGCGCTCTGGTAAATAATGGAAAGTACGAAGATAAAATTTGAAAAGCAAATGAATTTATCTACTGGAAAATAAGAAGACATAAATAAAATTGTAAATTATTTTGAATTGAAAACGCCATTCTGTTAGAATGTATTAAAAAGTAAAATTCAAGGCACACTGCTTTGAAGCACTCCTTCAGGATTACAACCATCAGTTCCGAGAGGAGAATAATCCATGCGACGTCAATCATCCACAGAATGGCACTATCTCTTGTTTCTGAAAGGTACTGAGACCTCCCGTGTACTGACCATGTGCTGTATGTACCTGAGAGATATTATGCTTAGACATGTGGATACAGAAAAAAAAAAAAAAAAAGCTGGACTCTTCAAGATCTCTCAGCTCCAGACAGGAGTCTTCACCCCAGTCCATACTCAAAGAAACTGAAATCACAGATACCGAGCGGTTTATTGAAATTTCTATCACTAGTAAATAAATCACAACAACATCAAACAGATGTTGAATAATAATCAGGTAAACTCTAGATATGGAACAAAATGTCCCCACAGCTATTAGCAAGAATTCTTGTGTACATATGCATACATACTACTCATTTCCAATCAGAAATATTATTATGTTTTTTAAAAATTTCATGTAGCTCAAAATTTCTTCAATAAACTTAACATGAATTTTCCAGGTCAGGAATGCTTACATGGCCTTGCATCCCACCTGCAGCAATTTTATCAATCTCCTAGCTGTTGTTCAAGGGTCTGAAAACCACAGCACCAACAGGCCCTTAGCAGAGAGAAATGCAACAAGTATCTAAGCATCAGCAGGGTCATGGGAGTTGTTTTCTGCTTCTCTTCCTGATGTTCTTACAGATTGCACTAAAGCATCCCTTAACCAAGAGCCACCTCCACCAGTAGAGGAAACTTTCTTCCCACTTCCTATCTAGTATGCGCTTTTAAAACACATCTCCTTTCTATTTCTTCTTTATATCCTCCTGTGCCTTGGGGATATCTGGGCTGATCTGGACGTACATGGAAGAGGCACCACTCAGGAAGTTTCAACCTAGATAGAGCCCAGGTGAGGGCACCACACAGGAAAATTGCTTGGGGCAGAACCAGGTCAAGGAGGGGAGCCACTCTAGTCGGTCACCAGGAGAAGTGGAGGGTGGTGTAAATCAAAGCCAGCTCACTTGTTACCATCTTCGTTTATAGGTTTGCAATGAGGTAAGAGAGCATGGAGGGTCACCAGTCAAGGTGAAGAATGATTTAAAGAACTAACATTTGATAATACTGAAAGTGACTTACCAGTAAGGACACGGAATTCCATAAAGGAAATGTATATCGGCCATTGGCTTCCTTGCTGTTCTTTGGTTTTAGTTCTAAGGGAAACTGAAACACTGTGGTTAGGATGGTGGGGTGGGAGATAGCCATTTCTAAACACAGTGTCTATTCCATTTCTCCAGAGAGCTCCATACATGTTCTGGGCATAACCTACCCAGCCAGAAGACTAAACATCTATTTTTCTTTCTAATATGACGTGGCATGAGACTAATTTCTGGCCAATAGGGTGCAGGCAGGAAAGTGCAAGAATTCCAGGAGGACTCTATGAAGGGAGGGTGCTCAACTTTCTCCCACTTCCTCCCTTCTACCACCTGGAATGCTTATGTGATGACTGAAAGTCAGCAGCCACATTGGATCATGAAGATAGATGCCACAAAACAGGGATGAAAGAACAAAAAGGAAAAGCCTCAGAATTTTGTGAAATAGCTCTAACAATTATAAAATGTCAGCTAATAGGCTTCCTCTTTTCACCAGAGATGAAAACATTTATTGTTTAACAATTATTCTTATGTGAGGCTTCTCTGTTACATTAAGCCAAATGAAGTTCTGACTGAGAAAGGAAAAAGGGGTGGAAATCCACTCTCAAGTTTGAGAGGGGAAAAAATGGGTAAGAATGAGAAAGCATCCCTGTCTGCATACTACCATGTGTTATCACTGTCACCCATCATCCATGTGAACCTGTAAGGCAATATGTGGAGAGCAGCACCCTGCTGGGACCTCTGAGTGCTTCAGTTTCATTCTGGTGAAACAAAGAATGTTCTAAAATGCATGCTAAGGACTTGGGTTGTCTCAGAGTCTCTACTCCTCTACAGAGTCACTCTGTTTGTCCTCTGACCCTGAGCTTTCTCCTCTCATTCCTTCTCGGGGAATGGTCCCCAGCTGCAGGGTTCAGAAATAAAGCCATCCAGACATGCTCTGACCCACCATGCATATGACTGTGGAGCTCCTCAGGGCGGACAGGTAGTCTCAGGAGGGCCCTGGCGATGCCAGCCTGTGTGGGGTGCAGTCTCTTCCAAACTCCACGTGATCAGTTGTCTTGCCACTTTGCTTTACTGAAACGTCAGGCTCCCTATTCACGCTCGTACATGGTCTCTTGTAACATAACAGTTCTTATTTACTGCTGAGGATCCTTCTGTTCTTACTAATGCTTTTTCCACTGACTTACAGACAAAATGTGCAGAGTAAATTATCCCTGAGACCTGCCCCTGAAAGCCACGTACTAGACGGGTAGCAGCTATCTTGGCCAGCCGCTGGAACAGCCTGAAAGTGCACGAGTTCTCTGAGAGCTCATCCTATTTAACCTAGTGTACCCAGTCGATGGCTTTGTTTGCAGATTCTCTTACAAGGTGGGGTCTTGTTTTATTCCCTCCTGTATCTGTGGACCTACAGTGGCATTCAGTTGACACTCGGGAAACATCTTCTATTGCACAAATTAAATAAATTGATAAATGGATGCATGAATGAAAAATCTCTCTTCTTTAGCTGAAACAGAGATACACGATATTTGCTCATTTCTCAGCTCTATTAAGTCTCAGGAGAATTTAAAGGAAGCTTGCATGGCATGACTTATTATTCCATCTGAACCACAACCACCATGTGGAGTCATCGTTTTTCTAAGTGTTCGCAAACTTGCAATTAAAACCAACCCTCAAAATGTCTTGCATTTCAGTATCAGAGAAACACTTCTGATTTCACAGTAAGATTTTTGTCCCTTCATTCAAACCGATTTCTTTTCAATCCCTGTATCTACCTGTGAGTGCATCCCAAGAAGAAAATGTGTGCGCATGTGTGGGTAGGTGTGCGCATACATATGCAGTGATTCATTATTCCACTTAATTAAATGATCAAAACTATCTTGTAAATCATGTTTTTATTTTCTTTCTAAAAATGAGAAACAAATGACATTGGAAAGCTCCAGTTATTTGTCCACTTTACAATTGCTGGCCAGCAAGAAAGCCGGGACTCACGACTCTAAAGGCAGACTTTGGTTCTCCTGGGCAGATTGATTCTCATGGTGACGGGACTGAGTTCTCTTCTCCCACCATCTTCCAAGCAGAGCAGGACCAGGAGGAGCAGGCTGGCACTCACTGGGAGGTCTCTGGGATCAGGATTCAGAGAAGCAACACAAAGGAGATGAGGTGACCCTGTCCAGGTTCTGTCCCATACTAATGGGAGATGAAGCTGGGAGCGACTCAGAATCCTGGATATGGGTAAAGCTGTCTCAAAATGCCCAGGGCCCAGGAGGAAGTAAGAAAAGCTGCAAAAATGGAGAGGACGTTTGTGAGATTTCAGCCTTGGTGATAACCATGTGTTCCTGACAGCAGGAGGAAATTATGCTGGCCGTGGCAGCCAGCACTCAGCCACATGGGGTAGCAAGTCTGTGATAGTCTCAAAGTGGACACTGGCCACGACTTCACTGATTGACAGCCCTGGTGGTCAGAGCTCAAAGACTTCTTCCTGATTCTCACGCCTGATTCTTATACTTCTCACTAGCACAGTATGGGAGCACTTCTATAATTAAACACACACAAATCTAGTAAGCAAATAATTTCTTAAAGCTCAATAAATAAAGCAATTAGACAGGTTATTAAAGCAAAAAATAGAAGCTCAAAGTAACCATATCTATGAGTCAAAGTCATATTTTTAAGCTTGATGGTGCAGATAATTACTCCACTTCTGTACTCTGCTTTATGAGCACAAATATTTCCTTAAATTGACACGTGTGTTGTTCATAAACCAGAGAAGGAAACGTTGCACTTACGAGCACAGTTTTGCTTCTACTAGAATACAATTCACTGTGCTGCCATAGCCCGGGGAACACCAGGTTTGAAATATCTGCACCATCTGGAACAAATGGTTTAACTTCCAGCTGCATTCACTTAGCTCTTCATCTTGTCTAAGTGGAAAGGCTAAGGGTATCAGCAAGAGCGTCTCTTGGATAGAGCATTAGTTGCAAGTTTAATCTATACTTTCTACATACTACCCGGGAAGCCTAGGCTTTGAGCTCAAGGCATTTCCCCCACATCCAAAGTAATCATTTCTCATTTTTTCACAGCAGGATTGTTTGAATTTTCAGGCCAGTTATGGCCATCGCTCTCAGAGGGGATTACATTTCTATGGAGCTTCAGAATTTCTGAAATGCTTTGATCTTTCAGAATCTACGGCATGAGAGGAGCCGTAAAGCAAAGCCGCAAGGGTTAGCGTGAGGGGGCTCATAAAGGAATGGTAAAGCACGGAGGAGAAAACACTGATTCCAACTCTCATGACTTTCCCAACATCTTGGAGCAGAGATTATCTTAAATGGCGCGGCATTAGAGCATCAGGTTAGAAGCTTCGCTGGCACCCACACTGCTTGGTTTGAATCTGTGTGCGGACAACCAACCTGGAACTGTAGGAGTATCTGTTCTCTCCTTTGCACCTCCTGTGCCTGCTCTGGGAAAGGGGACCCGTTGACATCTATTTCACAGGGATGCTGTGAGGATTAAGAAGGTTATTTAACTAAAACATTTGAAACAGGGAGTAGTGAAAGACACCTACTCTGGTGACACTAGCTGATATTGGAGAAGCTACTTTCCTTGTCTTTATTTTTTATCATGCAATTCTAGAATGAATTAATCTGCACAGACTCTCAATGTACACTCCTTCAAAAAGACAGTGAGGAAGTAGAAAGTCAGAAATTAACATATAGTTATTTGTCACAGTTTTTTTTATTAATGTCTTACAACATCCTGCGATATAGATATTTCTGTTCCCATGTATACATAAAATAGTTTAAACAACTCAAGACGGATAAACTACATACCGTATGATTAAATGCTATACAAGCACCGTGTGAAGAAAGCTAGAATTCTGCAATTCTAGAGGAGAAAACCTTAGAAGTTCCAGTGTGTGCTTCTCAAAATTAAACATATCAAGTATTATCAATCATCCACTTTACAAATTATAGTAAGACACGTGTTTAATAAATTGCATACAATAAATAAAATCACATAAATAAAATCAGTTGAGCAATTAAAATAATTGACTTGTGATTCTTATGATTTTCACTGGTGACAACATGATTGGACCATTTTATAAACACAGAAGTTTATTAAAAAAAAAAAGACTAGGGGCTGGGATTGTAGCTCAGTGGTAGAGCGCTTGCCTCATATGCATGAGGCACTGGGTTCGATCCTCTGCACCACATAAAAATAAGTAAAGATATTGTGTCCATGTACAACTAAAAAAAAATTAAAAAAAATTTAAAAAAGACTAAATGTTAAGGTCAACACATAAAGCAAAAATAATCCATTATAAAATTATTCTTTAGAAATAATTTTATTTCTAAATTTAGGTTGTCCCTAAACATGGTCCATTTTGTACATTTACAGCATTCCATCCTGCGTAATATTCTTTGAAACATTACAGTTTGAACTGGTGAAGGAGAAAACACAAACTTTGCATGTGAATAGCTGATCATTTGAATCATTCTGCCTTTACAGTAACAGATTTTGAATAATGGATTAGGGTTTGCTATGAACTCCCAGGTGCTGCTCTTTGCCACCAGGAGACACATTATTCTGATATTGCTTATATAATCTTCACACAAGGTAACAAATTTGTTAGTCATATGGAGGATTAAAAGAGAGGTTGCAGAATACTACCTTACAAGTGGTAACCTAATATTTTGCTTTCTGGGAATATACATAATGTTCAGAGTCTAGGCCTCCATTTTTTCTCACATCTTATATGTTTTTCAATTCATTCATCCATTCCTGAACCATAAATTTAATATTTCCATATATTTTGTTAATAAGTTGTTATTGGAGTTTCAATCAGCTAACTCTGCCTCATTGAGGATTGATATTACTTAACAATAGTGTGTATTATGTATTGAAATATGTGGCTACCGGGCATGCAAAGGAAGGCATTTATGTTTCATGGTGAATATGATGCTCTGATGGCCCAGCAGATTTAGGGTTAGGGAGACGTCGCCTGGTGGTTATGGCTCTTTCGGCAAGTTCATGTGCTATTTGCCAGAGTCCATTTGTGTGTGCGGGCGCAGCTTCTGTAGCACAGGTGGCTGATTGAAGCAGCAATTAGCTGATGGCACTGCTGCTTTGAGGGTGTGTCAAGAAATTTTATGACCACGTCCAAATGCAGACACCAAGGCTGGGTGCCAAAAGAAGTCAGATGGAAGACTGAAAATCTACATGCAGGCTTTCCAAAATCTAATGCTTAAAATTAAAAAAAAAAATTATTTAAAAAGAGAGTATTGGGGGTTTTGTTTATTTCTTTGTTTTTAATCAAGAGATTTTAACCATTGTTTTAGAAAAAGTCATTTAAAAGGAATTCTGTTTTCTTTATAGAACCACTGGTACTGATTGGATGCCTACTGGCTGCTATCTGTTGAGCTACGTACTAAGAGGCTACGGATGAGCTGGGAACGGTTCATTCCTTCAGATCAGCTTCAATTGAGTAAAAGTGTATGCAGGAAAAATGAAAAGCTACAAATCAATATACTGAGAAAAAATCAAAGGTAAATAAAATGTCCAGTCTGGTGACTGACTTTGTAGAAGGTGGGGACATTTAGGGTGTACCTCGAGAGCGCCTCATGTCCTCAGTCTCTTGTATTTGGACAGTACTTACGTTGCGGCCTTCTAAAAAAGCAGTTGCTGTATTCAATGCCTAGCTATACTTTCATTCAAAATTCATTCAAAGGAAATAGTTCAAATCATGGTGTAAAAAGTACCATGTTTCTTGTATAAAAATGTATTTCCCGCTTTGCTGGTATATGTAAATAGATGATTTTTTTTTTTTTACTAACACTAGAGCTTTGCTTGTGCAATATGAGCCACACATTGAGTAAAACTCAAGAATTAATCCACATGATTTTGATTCTAATATGTATAATAAACATGTGCTACCATAGCTCTGTGAAGAATAAATTTGGTAGCCAAGCATGGTGGTGCACACTTGTAATCCCAGCACTTTGGGAGGCTGAGACAGGAGCATCGCGAGTTCAAAGCCAACCTCAGCAACGACGAGGCGCTAAACAACTCAGTGAGACCCTGTCTCTACATAAAACACAAAATAGGGCTGGGGATGTGGCTCAGTGTTCAAGCACCTCTGAGTTCAATCTCTGGCACCAAAATTAAAAAAAGAATAAATTTGGTGAGACTACATATTCCTGCAACTATGGTGCATATGGAAGTGCAAAAGCAAAACCAAGAGAAGCTATGAGGACTGTGACTGACGTCCAACTATATGAGGTGATATAATGTAAAATAATTTGTCAGCATGTTATTGGACATGCTTATTTAAAGGGAAGATAATTGATAACTCTTTGGTTTGGACAGTGCTAGCAAAAGAGAGGAACCTGGAGTAGAAGCTAAAGGGGAAACGGTGCAGAACCAAAGAGGCTGAGGAAATGAACCTTCATTATGAAGACACTCAGGATTTTCCTATGACAATTTACTGTTCAGAGGGTACAAAAACTTTTCTTTGTTGAGTACTAAATGAGAGCACAAGTTTAGTTTTCAAAAAAAGTACAGAGGTTGTATAAAAGTTCACCCACATGATGATGGTTATTAGTTCAAAACACTCTAACACATTTTTTTCCTTTTTCACAATTAAGCATGAAGAATCGATAACCGTCTTTCCACTTTAATTTGACTCTGCACCTGTTTGAAAGCAGATGGCTGAATATGCATTCTTAAAGACTTTCTATCAGGATTTTTGTCTGATGTATGGACTGAGATTGAGAATATTTATGATCAATTACTTAAGTGCTCTGATGAAAGAAAAAAGTTCTCTATAGTCAGGCATAACTACGGTGGAGCTAATGTAAAGAAATTTGCAGATGTTATCCATTCTGAGCAGGTTAATAGGCATGGTTTGTAGAGAGAGATTAAAACAAAGTGTTAGACATTATGTCCAAACTGCACAAAATTTTCGTGTAGTGGCATTTAATTGGGTACAGAAGGTCTGCTGCTGTTTTGATTTCCTCCGTGAAACCACTCCACTTTGAACTGTTACATTATTTTATTAATTTCTTATCAAACATGATAATGACTCTCTACACAGATTCTTAAGAATCTGTAAACTCTCTACACAGGTTTTAAGAATCTGTAAAATATCTTTACAAAGATATTTTTAAATGTAGTAAGTACATTAACTTTTTAAAAAGAACAGTGTATGATTTAAATATTTAGTCAATAGTCAAGGAAAGATCAGAGCAATTCAAGGCAAAACTTGTCACTAAAATCTTGAGCAAAAGTTGCACTTCTGTTCTCCAGTCTGATAATTCAATGGCCGAGTCTTGGAGTCTTAGGGATCCATTTGTGGCCAGGACCACCAGGCAGTTACAGGGGGGCCAGGAAGAAGAGGCAGACAAGGGCATTTCCTTAAAATCAGTTCAGAAACTTAAATTTTGTTTTCTAACAAAAGAATATTTAAACTCACAATAAGAATATTAAGGACATGGTCAGACTTATGTGACCCCTACTCTAAAAACAAGGTACATTTTGATTTCAATGTCTGTTTTCTGGAGGTAATAAAATATTTAAATTAATTTGAAGCATAGATATGTGAGCACAGAAGAGAATCATGGTATGCTCTGCCCAACTTACTAGTGTTGTAATCAGATTGGAAGTTCATTATAAAAGATATTAATATACAATAATTTTAAAAAGCTAAAATAATTCACATAGTTCAAAGACCTAAAACTAATATGGTACACCTTTCTATCTGCCTACAGTTCCTGTGTATTAAATAACCATCATGATTATTATTAGCAACTGAGAAGCTCATACTCCCCATTTGTTCTGTAAAATGTAGAATAAGAAGGCTTTGAAAGGATATGTATACTGTTGGAAAAATACCAAAATCTAAAGTTAAAATCAAATAAAAAATAGCTCTATTTTTTATCTATTTTGTGAGTTGGCTCATGTGGGCACAGTGTGTCCTTTTGCAGGATTTCTTCCTGTGAGCTCTCTTCCTAGCTTATAGTCCATGAAAAATTATTGCTTAATGAGAGCTGAGCATGATTACACTACAATCCATTTGTTTATTCCATTTGTTGATTTACTTTAGAAATACATACTGAGAACTCAAACATGCCTTGCACTATTCTAGAGCTGCTCATTAACTGCAAATGCCTTAATTTATGTTACTATAAAAATAATAAAAATAATTTTACTTTTTTCATCTCTAACATATAAAATTTTACCAGCTGTAAAATAAAACCAGCTGTAATGTGCATTTACATGTTTTATGTGCCTATCCATATTATGAAAAGATTCAACCTACCTTAAAAGCAACATTCAAATAGCAACTTCCAGTACAAGTCTATGTGCACAGTTCTTGAGTATTCATCTGTCTTGATGACTGAACAATTAACATAAATCCTAAAGGATAAATGCTTTCTTGATACATTTCATTGTGAAAATACATCATCAAAGCACCTTGACAAATCAGGGGAAAAAAATGAGAACAGCAAGATGTCTAAACATGAATATGTCTAATTCAGTGGGAGCCTTTTTGGATTCTTTTCATAGCCTGTGACTTCAAATAAGAGGAGAAATGTGTACTGAGAAATGGGGATTTGAATAGAATGGCTGAGTTGAAATATACTTCTTTCATTCTCTATAATCACATCCTTCTTCTACAAGTGAAATGAAATGTGAAAGTAACAAATTCCTCATGGAATGTACAATAGACAAGTGTGTGTTTGTGACTGATAGGAGAAAAGACAAATTTCAATAATAGTGTCGCAGTCATTTTTACATTTAAATAATGCCTTAGAAGTGGTTTACATAACGTATCTCATCTAAACATTAATGAAACCTCTGATGTATTTTTATTCCTCTTAAATAAAATGAAATCAGAGAACTAGTGAAGTATTTTGCATAAGATCAAATGGCACAATGTCACCATTTAAACCCACATGGAACTGATTTGCAAACACAGGTTGTGTCGTGAGCTATTTTATCTATAAAAGCAGTGCATGGCTTTGACTCTGATGACAGCTTTCACTCATTTGCTTTGGTTTAATTGCAAAATCATGACCTCTGCAGGCTAGGCCCATGGGTGAGAGAGTGTCCTCATTTAGTGACTGATAACATTCACTAAAATAATAGTATAATACTATATAATAATAATATTGTACAATAATAATTGGTTTAGGCAAGAAGCACTAATAAATGCCAAATGAATGGGTGAAAGTTTAATGAGGAATAAGATTATTGTAGTCTCAAAGGACCTCAGAACACAATACTTGAAAACACAGAGTAAAATAGTAACTCTTCAGTGAAGAAACTTAGTTCGTGTCACTTAATCAAATGATCAACATTAATACTGCAGTATGGGGATTAATTGAGACTAAGCTCCTTCTAACATGATCAGTGTGAAAAATTCTTAGTGTTTTTGCTGTGCTCCTATCCATAGTCTACATGAGATCCAATAATGAGAAAATATTAGACACACTTAAATTAAGGAGTACTGAATTAAATAAGTGTTTAATACTCTTCTGAAACATCAATACATTGAATATAAAAAGACTCAGCAACTGTTCTATATGAAGTAGAACCAAATAGACATGATGCTGGAATGAAACCAATCATCTGGAATCTACTTTGCCTACAAATGACACTATACAGATGCTTGGTAAATTCTAAAATAGGTCCTATATATGAGAACGTGTGTGTTAATGTTCATTCCCTGAGTTCATTATACTGTGGCTTTCTAAGAGAATGCCTTTGTTTTCAGGTAACATGCAGTGAATTATTTAGGCAAGAAGCAATATCATCTATTCAACGTTCTTTTGAAACTTTCCAAAAAACAAAATGTGAACCTAAGTGAGGCGAGAGTGGGTGAGATCAATGGACCAAGCAAAAGTAGCAACATAACATTCTGGGACTCTGAGTAGCAAGTGTTTCTTGAAACTTTTCTGAAAGTTTCTAGAATCATATCAAATTAAAAAATTAAAATCATGTATTATAGTGTTTAAGGTGTCGTTGAATATAAAAACTAAAAAATCTTGAATGTCTACGACTCGATAAAAGTCATTGTTCTCAAAACTCATGTGCAGCTCAAGGAGAACATTTGACTTCTAAAAAGACAATTTCATAAATTTAATATACAAGTTTCATTGTAAATACTGTTTATCATTTCCTAAAACCTTGCTAATTAGTTCTTCTGTGTATATTACTCCTTTCTTCCCATAAAATATTTGGGGATTATTGAAAGTGAATACTTGTGATAATGTATTAACTTCTACTGACAAAAATATTTATTGACTTCTTAGTAAAACACCAGAATGTGTTAAATGTTTTATACGTAATATCTTCTGTCAGTCAGTGTTCTGTCACTGTGAAAAAATACCTGAAGAAATCAATGGAAGAAAGATTTGTTTTGGCTGAAAGTGTCAGAGATTCCAGTCCACGTTTGACTGTTTCCATTGTTTCTGGGCCCATAGTGACTCAGAGCATCATGGCAGGAGGGTGTGGAGCAAAGCTGCTCACTTCATGGATGCTGGAAGTAGAGAGGGGTAGAGAGAGAGAGAGAGAGGAAAAAATAGGACTGAGAACAAGATACAGTTCATAAGGGCACATCTTCAGGGACCAAATCCCTTTAACTAAGCCTCAATTCCCAAAGTTTCTACCACCAGCCAATAATAACTTCAGCTATGAGTCCATCAATAAATTAACCCATCGACGAGCCCTTATGATCCAATTATTTTCCAAAATTCCACCTCTGAACGCTGCTACACTGGGGACCAAGTTTTCAACACACGAACCTTTAGGAGACATTCCAGATGCAAGCAGTAACGAATCTCACTTAATCTCCAAATGTCCCCAAGTGTTGACACTATTGTTAATTCCACTTTATGAAGAAAAACTGAGTTTCATAGTTATTGAACAACTTTCAAAGGTCACCAATTAATAAGTAGTGTTAGGAATAGAATGCAGGCACTTGAACTCTGAAATCTGAACTTGCTGCTCTAAATACTTTCAGATATACTTTTTGAATATTAATTGTATCTTCTGATACAACTGTTTATTATTACTATTACTTCTTTTTCCAGCACTGAGGATAGAACCCAGAACCTTACATATGCTAGACAAATGCTCTGCTATATCCCCAACCCCTCTATTTTTAAATTTTAAAATATCACAAATATTGTAGAAGTGTTGCAAAACTTATAATCGTATTTCTCTTTATTTAGTTGTAGCTTATCTTTATTTACAAAATTTTATGATACAGGTCATTGCTCTAATTTTTAAAAAAATATTTCAAAGTTTCCTTATTTGTACCCTCTTTTTCATCAAAAAGTAGGTGATCATTAGGAAACAATGTAAACATATTACATTGTAATAATATAAGGTAATACGGGTATAAGTATTATATGTGAAAAGAAGTGTTACACAGAATTCGTCAAAGGATATTCATTCACTCAATCTTTTTTTTTAATTTCAAGTCAATTTTCTTGAGGTAGAATTTAAAAAGAAATTAAGAAATTTACTCATTTTAAAGATAGAATTCAATGCATAGTTTTCTGTTTAAACAGATGTTATTTTCTTTCTTTTTTTTTTTTTTTTTTGAACCTAGAGGCACATAAGCACTGAACCACAACCCCAGATCATTTTTATATTTTATTTGGAGACAGGGTCTCACTGAATTGCTTAGGACCTCACCAAGTTGCTGAGCTTGGCTTGGAATTCACGATCCTCTTGCCTCAGCTCTCCCTGAGCCACCAGGATTACAGGCATGTGTAACTGTGCCCAGCCAGATGTACTTTCTACAGTAAATTTAGGTTTACAGAAAAATCATAGGGGAGATAAACTTCTAAATAGTATTCTATTACATATGTACACCACATTTTCTTTATTCATTCCTCTGTATAAAACACTGATACAGCACAACATCACACTATACTTCATTAACAGGTATAAGTATTATACGTGAATTAAGGGTACAATAAGACATTTAAAATGTATAACCATGGAAGATGACAGGTAACCTATAATGATCATTTCACTATGCATATCTATATAAAAACATCATGTTGTACAACTTAAGCTTATCCAATAAAAATTAAGCAAATATAACGAAATCCTTTGATGTTAATGTAAGTGACCCCAGATAAACTTAAAATAGGTGTTTATTATAGGCTTATTTTGTTAAGCAGGGACCACTCTCTTTAACTGGGCAAACTTGATTTTAATTTTGAAGGGTCTGGTATGATTAAAATCAGGTTCACACCAGAAACACCTGGGTTTAAGGTGACAAGATTTATGCATTGTCATCTGCAGAATCATTATTTGTATTACCAAGGAATTTGTGCACTTCATTTTTATAAGAGGATTTAATTATTTTCAGCTGCAAAAGAGCTTGGAAGAAGCTCTTTATTAAAAAAAGATTAATATATGAACTAAAATGTTCACTCCAAAAATTCAAAGCACAAAACTTTTAAATTCATGTAATAATGCTGACATCCAAAGAAAAAAATAACATTATACATATTAAAAGTATAATAAAAATTGCATGATGAAATGAATCTATTCATAAAGTTATAGCGCTCACTTACAACAGCCTCTTTAGAGAGTGAATTAATGTCATTGTAAAAGTTCCTCCCTGGACCATTTCTCTGAAATTCCACCAGCAAAAATGCATATATTTGGCTATAGTAAGAACTTGGTAGAAATTCTACTGTGAACATGTTCCAAAATATACAAAAATGTAAAGGCTAACATAAAGAGCCTGAACACTTATCTTCAATAATTATTGATATTCTGTCAGTATGTTCCTGACAAACCCATGCTTGCCATATCATATCTTCCATAAAATTTTTCAGATACATAGAAATGATTTACTTCCTAGAGGATTCCCAAACTTTAAAAAATATCTAATAAAATTGGAATATTTAAGAGGGATTAGTATCATTACAGAAATTAAAGGTATAAAAATATCACATCCCAACAAATAAAGATTGGAGGGCTAATTGTGGTGTTAGTTTGGAGACAGCCCCTGATACAAGTATTATTTTAACTCCACAGCTTTGACTCCTCTGAAACAGGCACATGACAGAACATAAAGATCAAGACAGAATATTCATACTTGGCCAGCCATGATAAGCTTTTGTTCATCCATTTAACAATATCCAGATGAATAAATGGATAGTTCTTCCTATCATGGTCCCCGCTCCCCTCAAAATAGTTAAATTTCTACATTTGAATAAATTGATAAAGAATGATTTCTTTATTGATTAGCTTAGATAGGTCAAGCCAGCAAATAACCAACTGGATTTACATTTCGCTAAATCCAGTGATTTAGAGCATGTGGAGTAATTTCTTCGAGACTCCTTTACATGTTTAAAAGGGATTTAAACATCAAATACGTGTTTTTAAAGGGTAGGGTATGAGTTAGGCTGTGTGGTGAATTGGAGGTAAATGGTCTTAGCCTAAACCAAGGTGGGAAAGCTATTAGAAAGAGAATCCTCAGTATATAAAGATTGATTAGATAAAGGAAACAGGAACAAAGCAAAAGCCAAGGATGCAGCCCAGATTTCCAACTTCCCAAATTGTATGAATGTGGTGCCACTGAGATGAAGAAGTCAGAGCAGCAGGCTTCCCATGACAGTGTGGTTTGGGATAAGCTGATGTGAGGTCTTCTCAAGTCCGATAAACATGGGTAGCAGGTACTCAGGATTATGGGTGTGATTCTCTAGAAAAGATCTTAACAAGTCTGTCCAGGAAGAGTAGAGAGCATTGTGGGTGTCTAACTAGCAAGAGGCAAACCATAAGTGGAAGAAAATTAAACTGTAAAGGTATATTGGCATGACATTAGCTTGAAAAGCAACAAGTCAAAATCTGTCATTGTTAATGGGCTATAACAACTTAGAACATTCATCTATCTGTTCACCACATTTCCCAGATTTTCTTGTCACCTACATAATAGCTAGATTCTTCCAATAAATGATAATCAAAAGAGATTTAACAGGCAGAAGAAACAACCACTGTGCTCTGTCTTCTATTGCAGGTGAGATGCTAAGCATTTTGGGAGCCATGTAGGGTTTGTCTGGCAGCTGCCAGGCATAATACGGAGGAGAACCCACTCAGGAGTGAGGCAGCTCCTCTGTCCCTTCTGCATTTCTAGATGTGTTTGGTTTTTATTTTGTTTGTAGTTAAGCAGGAGTACCATGATCAAATTTGCATTTAATAACAATGTACTGCTGACAGAAAAGAAATGAAAGGTTGAGGCAAAGGAAATTAATTACTCAACATAGTTTATTTAGATGTCAGTGAATGACTCGATGCAGTCTCTATCATAACCTTGTTGATAAGATGGAAAACCAGTGCTCTGAGTAAAACCCAGGCAGCTGAGATGATGGTGAATTAGTATTTGTCTCAAAGGAGGTCTTGAGATAACAGTGCACAGCCCTATCCTTGGAGCCATGAAAAGCACACAAAAAGACTTAGATGGCTGATCTATGAAGTCTATGAATAAAATAATTTTCAGCAAGCATATTTTATAAATCAATATAACAGTGTAAGAATACAGAGCTTAAAAGACGTTACACTTAAGAATTAGGCATAAAATTATGAAATAAAATTTTATACATAAGTGATTTTATCTCCCAAACATGTATTTCTATTTTGAGAATAGAAATAGAAATCTATTTTGAGGCTTTATGTTTTTTGTTGATGCTTTTCAATTATGATTTGAATTCCCAGTAAATGCTCACTCTTGCCAATGTGTTTTCTTAATGATATATATGGAAAATGGTCACTTTAGCAGGATCCTTATCCCTGTATTTATTGTCTGTGGTGTTGGCACATGGTTCTAGAGGCTCTCTTCTAATACATTTCTGTTTCCTCAGACAAAAGAGGTGCTGTAGCCTTCATCTTCATACTGAAATGAAGCTTAAAAGTGATGACCTATTAATAATATGCATAAAGTTTGTCCCACTTTTCCAAATCTCTTCCAAGGATGTGCTTGAAAATCAGGTCAGGGAGAAAGTTACATACAGGACTACTTTTTTTAAAATTTTAAACAAGCTATGTAAAAGAGTAAAATAATATAAAAAACCAGAATGAGTATGAGTAGGAGAAAGGAAAATATAATAGATCCTCTTTAGGAAGTGTTGTGCTCTTGTTCAACGTGAAAACAAGGAATAAATATACCATGTGCAAAGAGTTCATCTGTGATAATCATAGATTTTAAAAAATACATTTACAATTTGCCTTTCATTACATAAGTTAACATACAGGCAAAAGACTAAAAGGAACTACAAGAAACAGCAACCACAATTTGTTAGAAAGCTGGAATTGTGATTTTTAAATCATTTTATCTAGAATGTGTGTATTGCACACACACGTGCATGTACACAGGGGTGCTCCACTTTCTAAAATGGTAAAATCTGAAGCTCTGCAGATAGGGAATTTTTTTCACTCACATGTATATCCTCTTTGTGCCCATTCTCCAAGGCATTAGTCAATATTACATATGTATCAAATTTTTCAATGAAATTTTAATATATTTTGAGAAAAAGATTTATGTTCTATTCTTTTTCAAAGACCACACTTTTACTGTGCTTTGCAAAACATGTGTACTCAATAGATATTTGTTAAACAACTGAATTATCTGTCATTGAAACTGTAAATTAATATAAATGTTTTGATTGAAAAGCTACTATATTTTTAAGTGACCACCCAACATATACTACATTTAAATTATCAGTAAGATTCAATTTTAGGCCAGTCTGTTTAGAAATGAGAAAAATATTAAATCAATAAATCAATAAAGTAGAAAATATGACCAATTCATGGTTGTATAATATAAATAGTGGCCATTTACCCCAGGCAAAACCTATCTGACTTTTTTTTACAGAGACTTAGGGAATTTTTAATTTAAAAATCTTGAGAGAACATTTTTATCTATACGGTGAGGAGAAAGAAAAATTGTAAGTGCTTATACTGTCACATACTGAAATACAAATTCATCTCAGCACATTTGGGAAAGTGTATTCCCTACATGTGACTTAAATGACAAGTCTTACAGTACTCTGACAAAGCAACCCTGAGACATTTAAAGAGTTAAGTAGCACATTCACAGTAAGAAAACAAATTTGGGTAGCTACTGATGTCAGAAGATGTATCACAGAATAACCCCACAGTTAGATGAGATAGTAGATGAATCTCTAATACATCAATACCTGTCTATGAAAACAAACTGTTTTGCAGAATCACATATATTTGTTTATGTCTTCATCAACATTCAGATAGACTTTGCCTTCACTTCCTCCAGGACACACAATCTGAATTATACAAGTAGGATTGGATCTAAATAAACAAACCCAACAGACTTCAGATCTGATGGCCATTAATCATCAGGGATCTTGGGTCACTGAGCATCTGGCTCCAGTAATACAAGAGATAATACATTTCACTAAGAGACAATGAATTTTCTAAAGAAAAATAACCTTCCTGAAGAAAACTGAATCTACAAAAAGACAGAATGGAGCAGATGATGAGTGAGCTGGCAAACAGAGCTCCGAGACGAGAGCAGTTACCGTCACACAGCATGAAAACAAAGATAATTTTTCTAAATAGATATTTTTGAAATGATAGAAAATCATAAAAAATGTAATCAATTTATGAATGAGAGAGTACAAAGGTGGAAATTTCCCTTGGCATGTTGTCTTAGATCTCCATATACATTTAACCAGTTAATAGGAGCTTTCTAAGCAAAAAAAAATCTCTTACAACGAATATCTTAATTTGTATTACAATTGAATCATTAATTTTACAATATAGAGTCTTATTGTACTCAGACACGTTAATGATGGAGGTTAAGGCTCAAATAGGGATAACTCAGTAAGTGTCTTTAACCTCATGAGGTAGAAGGATGTCTGTGTTTTGGAGTCCAAAGCATAAGTCTAGATGGTGGTCATGATTATACTCATTAAAATAGGGCAGCTCCACATGTGGGCTGTTCCAGGGACTCAGCGTTCTTAGGCTTAATCACTCTCCTGACTGGTCTGTCCTACTGTGGAGTGACCAGCTCCCTCCCCTGGGGGCACTCAATCCTGAAGGTATATGAGTTACAGGAGGTTTCCATCCAAACATCTTAGCTTCTCTGCCATGGTTTCTGACTCATTTCCATTCCAGGCCTTTCTGATGTGGCCCACTTGTGCATTTATCATTAGCCCTCCCTGAGAGAGTAGATGGATGGAAGCCTGTTGCCCTGTTGGAGTGGGACCCACTAGCAGACCCACTGTAGACTGCTGGCCAGAGAGTTGCCACTGACTTCAGCCCTGAGTCCCTGATCTCCTAAGGTAAGGAGAGATCCTCAAAATTTCTCATCTGCACAGGGTCTACTAGTATAGTGTCTACTAGTACTAGTGCTATTGTTCCAAAATAAGTAATTAGTAGCTTATATTCATTAAGTAATTAAGTCCAAAACACGTAATGTGTTTATGTTCTAATCACTTAGAAACCTATTGGAAAAGATAATACTCATAAATGGAAAAAAACTACTACTTTATTTTATGGTTAAAAAACTATGATTACTTAGTAATGGGAAATTTGTATCTGTTGGGTGCTACACAATTTCTTAATCATCATGTCTTGATCCACATTTATTTTCTTACTACCTGGTTTTATCACTACTATAAAAATCTCTGCTTTGCAAAGATGAGATGTTACTGAAAGGAATATAGTGTTTTCTAATATTGAAACCATTGATTTCTTCTTTTTTAAAATATTTTATTTAGTTACAGATGAACACAATACCTTTATTTATTTTATGTGGTGCTGAGGATCGAACCCAGTGCCTCACACATATGAGGCAAGCGCTCTACCGCTAAGCCACAACTCAAGCCCCAAAACCATTGATTTCTTACAGCTAGGGTCTTAGAAGTGTTTGAAAGATGTCAAGGATCTTCATGTTTTCCTCAAAGGTTCAAAATATCTTGTGGTGTCCCTGTTTTAGTCAGCTATTTCACTGCTGTGACTAAAAGACCCATCCAGAACAATCATAGAGGAGGAAAAGAGGCTTGTCTCTGCTCAATTCCTGCAGCTTTCCCAGGATGATGTCCCATGTTACTGGCATTTCTTAATCTTGGGGGTCTCCATTGCAGCTTTGGCTTCCTCCTCAAATCTCTACACTTTGTCTTCCTAGGGAGTGCCCATAGGAACTCCAACCTTGCTGCACTTTGCCTGGCTTCCAGGGCCTTCCTTTGAAATCTTGGTGGAAGCCTCCATGGGCCCCTAACTCCAGGATCCTGCATTCCTGCAGAACCAGCACCATGTGGGTAAGGCCAAGGTCTGCTGCCATCTTGAGCAGTAGCCAAGCCTTCAAGGACCCTAGATGCAGCAGCCTCTCTCTGTGTGTCTGTGTGGTTGAGCATGTTGAAAAAAAACTTCCTAGGCCCTCTTCTACAAGAAGGATTCCCCACTGGTCAGAGAATTTTCACTTTTGTTCCCTTGTGCGTGAGATGGGTGTGGTTTTGCCAGCTCCTGAGATGCCCTCAGGCCATCTTTCTCATTATCTCTGAGCAATGTCTTTAGCATTTCTCTAGTGACAGTAAAGTCTTTAACAACTGCAATTTCCTCAACCTGTTTTACTCCCGTCTTTTAAGTTCAAGTTTTTCAAATATTTTTGCTCTGCTTGCTGATCCTGAATATCACAAAAAACTTGGCTAAAAGCCACCAGCAATATCCATGCCACTTCTTAAATTCTATGATGCCTAGGAATTTCTTCCACTGGATTAAGAAGTCCATCACTTTTAAAATCAGCTTCACAGAAAGTCTCAGGACACGGGTAAAATGCAGACAACTTCTCAGCCAGAATGTAATATGAATGGCCTCTGCTCCAAATTCCAGTGGAGTCCTCCTTTTCTGAAACCTCTTGAGCCTTATCTTCACTGGCCATGGTCCTATTAGCATTCTGGTCTTCTGAGCTCCCACCAGAATCAGTCAGTAAGCTCCGCTTACAACAGTCTAAAGTATTTTCAGCTTGTACTGCTAAGCATCTCAAAATTCCTCCCACCAATTCCAAAAAGCTCCAAATGCTTATGAACCACATAGTCAGGTTAGTCACAGCAATGGCCCCATTCTCAGTACAAATTTCTGTTTTAGTCAGGCTATTTCACTGCTGTGACTAAAACATCTGATCAGAAAAACTGTAGAGGAGGAAAAGTTTATTTGTGGGCTCATGGTTTCAGAGTTCTCAGTCCATAGACAGCAGGCTCCATTCCTGGGGGCTCGAGGTGAGGCAGAACAACATGGTGAAAGAGTGTGGCAGAGGTAAGCAGCTCACATGGTGATCAGAGGGCAGAGAGAAAGAGGTCTTCACTTGCCAGATACAAATATATACCCCAAAGCCATGGCCCAATTCCCACCTCTTCCAGTCAGAGCTTACCACTTCAATTACTACTCAGAGAATCCCTACCAGGGGTTTAATTGACTGATTGAGTTAAAGCTCTCAAAACCCAATCATTTCTTCTCTGAACCTTTTTGCATTGTCTCACACATGAGGTTTTGGGGGACCCCTCACATCCAAACCATCTCATATAGAAACCATAATAGCCCCTGAGTTTGCAGTTGTCTCCAGGAGCATGTCAACAAAGTTTAGAACTATGTTATTAAGATAAGGAAGTCAGGCTACACAATATAAAGCACATTAAGTTATATTTCCATAAATGAACATGGTACATTTTCTTTTTTCCTCAGAATGGTTTCATGGGCATGGCAGAAATACAAAACATGTAGGGGTAATTCAATAGCACTAATTATGAAGTAGAGACAATTATATTAAGTTTGTGAAGAAAATAAATCTTGTCATTAAGGAGGAGTCTATGAAAGAATTTCTCTAAAAATATGTATAAAAATTCTTACATGGAAATAAGAAAATTGACATTTAAGGGAGCAAATAATTAAAGAGCCTGAAGGAACACTACTGGAACTAATCATTGAATGTAGCTTTAATGAGATTATATGTCAGATTGCATTAAATACTGGACTAATGTCAGGAAGATGCCAATGAACAACTCTAACTATAGAAGATAAAGTTTACAAATTAGCTGGTATCAGTAGAAATGAGGAAGACACTTCCCTGTTGTCCCTTTGGAATTCTGACCCATTGGTGAACAACTACCTTTCTCTCCTATGACTTTATCATCATCCTCTCTAGCTACTTCTTTTCCATCAGCATATGGACATGATCAAATGTCCATCAAAAGAAATACTATCAAAAGACATAAAACTCTCTATTATTGTGATGTCTTCCTCTCTCTTTCCACCCCTTAATCACTAAGTTCTCGAAAATTTACACCACAGCCATCACTATGCCCTACCCTTGCCTTTACCTGGAATCTGGTTTCTTGCTTCTTTCCTACCAACTGCAGTAAAACATGTTTCCTCTTGTCCAATATCCTCCATATTGCAAGACCCAATAGGATATTTCTGTCATTACCTTTCCTTTGTCTCGAGATCCTGCTTCTACTTCTTGTTTCTTCCCTTTTCTCTTCTTTCTGTCTGGTTACACTTGCTCCATCTCCTTTATAAACTTCAGTTCTTCTGCTCACTCTTTAAATATCAACTTTCCTTATAGATTAATTACAGTGGTTATCTCTTTGTGTGAGCATCACCATTTCTTTTATTTGTTTGTTCACTCACTTACCAGCCTACCTCTGGCCAGTCTCTATCCTACCATTGCATGCAGCCACACTGAATCCATTGCTGTGCCTCGATTTACCATGCTGTTTGATAACTCTGTGCCTTTTCAGAATGTTTTCTTTTCCATCCTGGACCAAGCACATAATTTGCATAGCTCAGTACAAAATGAAATTATGAGACCCGTTGTTCAAAACTAATGTAAATTTCAGATAGTAACATCAACACATTCAACCAAGCAGAGGCTTTTCTAAGTGGGGACCCTGTGTTTCTGCACAAACTGCACACCCTTGAAACAGACCTCCTTCTCCTTCCACTCATCCTTTAACACTCATTTCAAGCATCTTGTCTTCTAGGAACATTGCCTGACTACCCTCATCAATCTGAGTAGCCCCTCTTCTTATGTCCTCCCCATTCCTTTGTATACCTTGACCCAAGGTCTTCTCCCTTCTTGGCTTGCCTTCCTGAATAGATAGTGATCTTTTGATAACAAAGGTCATGCATCTTTGAACCTCCAACACTTTGGATTGTGCTTGGTAAATTTTAGCTCCCAATAAACACAAGTATTTCCAGTAGTTGAGACAGAGGAAAATGCACAGAGGACATAGATCCGGACAATGATTAAAAGAGAGAACAAACTCAAAGATTTGGTTCTACATGAATTGGATGCTAGGTCAGGGAGACAGAATGGAGAGGAAAATTATGAATCTAGTGGTATCGTGACCTACCAAACCCCATAGTGCCACTACAGATCTCTGCATCTACCTCATAGCACACAGCGGTATTGTTGAGCCAACAGTGGAATAGCTGGTGCCAGGCAAGTCTATGCCACACCCAGAGCATCATGGTAATCTCCTTGATATTTGATTTAAATTTAATTCCATATGTCTCATAATACCTGTGTTTCCAAATATCTTGCCACTTTATCATCCTGCTCTCAAACTTGCTACAAGTGAGCTTCTATATTTTTTTAATAAAGAAACATACTGCTGGCAGTAACACCACAGCAAGAGTCCAGAACATTGTGCCAGCATGCTTGAATTTCTCAGAGGTGCCGTTCTATGCATCAAATCTGTCTGCAGAACCTGAGGGAGAAAAACAACCACAGGCAAACGAAAGCCTGAGGATTTTTAATATGGGAACAATTATAAATTGGATGAATTGTTTGATCCTATATTTATGATAGCCAATATTTAATTGTAGAAAATAGCTTAAAATACAAATAATGGAAAGACAAAAGAGAAATTATATCATTATTGAAGAAGTGCATAGGCTTTTCCTGGTTGCTGCTGATTGGGGAGCAAAAATAAGGTAGATGATAGTTGCTGACCAGTCCTCACCTCTGGGACAATAGTTGCCGATGTTGTGGGTCAGAGTCTTATTATCACACATGATGGGCCTATTGTCCCGATTGTGTCTTGAGTCTTTAAATTAACCCTCAAGATCTCAGTGCTTATAGTTAAAATTAATGTATCATTAAAAATTTATGTCATGATAGAAGAGAGAAAATGAAGGAACTAATATTTTTGAGTGCCTATTCTGTTATAGGACCTACCTGTGTATGACAGTTTTATGTATTTGAAACTGAAAAAAAAAAAGCTAGATTATTGATTACCTATTGAGGTGTGGAAACAGTCTCAGGGCACTTAAGAAATTTGTTCAGGAACTTAAGATTCAGGGGCTGGGGTTGTGGCTCAGGGGAGAGCGCTTGCCTAGTATGTGTGAGGCACTGGGTTAGATTCTCAGCACCGCATATAAATAAATAAAATAAAAGTCCATTGACAACTGAAATACATTTTTAAAAAAAAGGAACTTATGCAAAAATATTTTGAAAAACAAAGTGAAATTTAAAATTGCCATTAATCTCTGTTCTCTGATAAAACCCCATGTAACATTTTTGATTAGCTTCCTTCCAGTCTGGTGGTATATGTTCATATGATGTTATTTGAAGTACCAATTCATGTGCATCTGTATTCTAGCCTTTATGATTCACTAATATTGTAATTTATTGTTATAAAATATTTTCCTTCTTTATATCTCTCATAAGTCCTGGGAATTGGTTTGCCTCTCAGAAAGTTGCGTCTGGAGCAGGGAGCCCCGAGATGATTTCCACTTTGAAGGAGCTGTCCCTTAGAGGGCCCCCACTAGCAACTGTGCAGGAAGTGCCCCAGGGAAGGCAGAGGACTCTTCTGTGTGGACAACCACATGTGCTTCAATAGCCTCATAGATTATGTTCTTCAGGTTTCCTACACTATAGACTTAAAAATAATGTTTTGTGTTTTCTGGATTTATCAAAAACTGGAGGAAATGTGTTGAAGTCATTCTATTTTTGCCATGATGGCCCTTTTTTAAAAAAAATTGGTCATTTTCGCTTAAATAATTTCAGTTAAGAAAATGTAAAAAATACAAAGAATAAATCCCCACATACCCTTCCTTTACTATACTATAAAAATAGGAAATTATTGTTAATAAAATGCCAACAACTTATTTCTAAACATTTTTTTCAATTTTATAAGTTCTGCGACCACTCTCCTTTCTCTGCTCTGGGAGACAATCTCTGACCCCTGTTGCATTAGGTTGTTTGAGTCTTGGGTGTCCTGCAGTCAGTGATAACTTATCCATCTTTATTTGTTTTTCAGGTCCCTGACATTCAAAGTGCACTGGCCATTTGCTTCCTAGATTGTTCCTCAGTTTGGGTTTGTCTAATGTTTCTTCCTGATTAAAGTCAGGTTATGCATTTTTCAATGAGAATGCCACAGAAGTTTGGTACATCATTACATTTGATGTTGATGTTGATTTTATCACTCAGATAAAGTGAAGTTTTAATCCTTACTTTTATCATTAATAAGTTCCTTATAGATGATATTTAAAGAGTATGTAAAAACACTATTTTTCTTCATATTTTCACTCTAATTTTAGCATCTATGGCAATCCTTGCCTGAAACAAATTGGACTGTGCTGTTTATAAATGATGATTTTCTATTTTCATCAGCCTTTCTCCATTTGTCAGTTGGAGTTATCCTCTAAGAAAACATTTTCCTTCTTATTTATTGATTTGATCATTTATATCAGTAGAGACTTATGGATATTTGTTATATTTTATGGATTATAGTTTATTATCATGATTAATGATTTTGATACCCAAATTTTCTCACATTTTCCTCTCATTTCTAAATATTTTGGTCTCTGTCTTTTTAATTATATATTCTTTGGCACAACCTTTTGTAATATTTTCAGTGTTGCCAATTTTATTGATTCAATTAATTCTACTATTACAGTGAAATAAATTTATGTATTATGAAATAAATTTAAACAAAATTTATCATTCCATATGTGTAGATTTTCAAAATATTATAAAAAGTGCAGTCTATTACTAACATATCCACAGGTCCTTTGTTTTAATGTGTCTTGATGCACCATAAATGCTTTCTTCATCTGTAAAATGTAATGGTACCTGTTCCTCAAAACAAAAAAGGCCTGTGATTTGGACATATTCCACATAAAACAAACTCATTCAGATCAGCTTTGATTATAATTATGAAATCAGCCACATTAAAAAAAAAAAAAACCCTAATTGGACACACAGAACCTTTTGCGTGATTTTATCATTTATCAAGAGAAAATAGTCTTCATTATTTTAAAAAGTTTATGGCCTTAGTACTCTAATCTTGCACTAATTAATGTTCTTTGACTTGTCTCTTTTTTTCTTTCTTTCAGTTTGTGGGTAGCACCTTTCTTCTCTTTTCTAAATGAAGCAGTTTTCCCCATAGTTAGTATATCCCTCTGGTCATTTTAATAAGAGGAAATTTACACACCCACATTTTGTGTCACCATCTGACTAAGAGCTCCTGATGTTTGTTTTTGACAAATTACCATCAGTTAGGACATAGGCAATTTATGGTGGTAATGAGAAGGGACCTGGAAAGGATATGGTTTGAGGTTTATAAAGTAAATCCAACTAATGTTGGTCCTGACTAATAAATCAACAACTAATGCTCCATATCAAATACTAATTAATTCTTCCTTTCCTCCTTCATATTAATTCAGTGTCATTCTGAGTCTTCAAGGGAGAGTTCCTGCAGCTTGAAGCAAGAACATTCTTGTGCCTTGCCAGAGATTTTTATTAATTGCAATAAGTGCAGTGGTTTTGAACAATAGAATTCAGAAAAGAAAGATGACTTTGGAAGACAGTTCTCCCCCTTTGGGGAGTATGATAATTTTAGGATCCAAATAAATCCTTTTGGACCTAGTAGAAGTCATTTTTTCACATCTTTTTGGATACTCAGATATTCTGGTCATGCAATTACTAGGACCACTGTATTCCAACATGCATATTAATACCAACTTCAAACTGCAAACAACAAAAGCAACAAATCAGGTCAAGAACCGCAGGCATAATAAAATACTGCATTCCAGTGTCAAAGATTGCATTTTTGCCTGACTTAAATTCACAGAGGGCTAAAAATAGCTACTTAAATATTTGAAATTGTGGTAGCCAGCTGAATCTTCTGTATACAATTATAAATATATGCTTAGGATATTTTACTTTGTGCTGAGTTTAATCATGTAAAAGATCATTTATAAACCATGTGATGAAATCTTCTTTAGCAATATGATATAGTGAGGAATTAAATAGAGTACTGTATAGCTTTGATGGGTATATAGTTCTGTGAACTCAGGCACCTTGTTCATTTATTACACTATTCTATGCAGGTAAGTGTGAAAACAGATACTCTGCTCCTACTTTTTTCCATGCATGTTGTAAAAGGAGAATAACTCAATGTTAAAAGGGAGGGAAGATTCCCAAAGAAGCAAATATTCAAATGCCTGTTTGAGTCTATAATAGTGTGATCTCTACTGCTTGATCAAAGTCCTATTTAACTCAAGGTTAGGAGTTGGAGGAGGGGCCAAGTTAAAGAAGGAGGACTTCCACAGAAATAGGTGCCTTTCTCTAGTATCTGGGGTCAGGAACAGGACATCTCTGAGTTGTTCAGTCTTCACAAACACTAGCTTTGGGAGATATAGATTTTTCATTTCTTCTTGAGCTTTCTTATGCAGTTCAGAATTTTAGAAGTGCATTAAACTTGTGAGACACATAGCATGCTTTGACAGGACCCCTTACTTTGGTCTTTGCCAAGATCTGGAGTGGACTAGGAGCTCCAGGGCCTGCTGTTCAGGTGTGGAGTGCATCAGGGGCATCCTGTGGTCAGCTCTGACCTTGGGTCCAGGTGTTAGGCCTCAGCTGTCCAACCTGCCTAAGACTGGTTCGGCTAACAGCTCAGCTCAGGCACTGTGATCCCCCAGGGGTAGTAAAGCAGAATGGGAGAGAGGATGTGGAGCAAGGCTGCATAAACTACGTGCTGAAAGGAATATAGCTGTTTGGGGAAACTGTATTATTTTAGCCTCACCAAGGTAGCATTTAGTGTGTCGTAAGAAGTAAAGCAGCTCCGAAATCTGCTGAAATTACAGGCAGGGGAAAATACACCTACTCAGCAAATTGGGCTTGGTGTGTATAAAGTTCAAAGAGTGATAAACAGTTGTAAGAGCTGTTGGTCAAGGGTCACCATGCCTTGGAAAGACACGCTTTTGAAGGTGACTATAGGCATTTGCTTTGCTGGAGACTGTTAATTTTAAAACAGTGCCCAAATAAATCAGTTCCGTTAAAAACCTTGACAAAGGCTGGGAAAACATAAAGCACAGATCTACCTTTACTTTAGGTTTTATTTTACACTGCTACACTTTAGTAGTGAAGTATAATTTAAAAGTTTCCTGGAAGTTAGACATAACTTTACATATTAGGAACATGCTTTGTTACCTCTAAATGCCCATAAGAAATTTAGACTTGGTGACATTTTTATATTCCTCTGAAATTCCTCCAATTACACATGTCAAAACAATTCTCTTTAGGTCATAGGAGATTTCTTTCAAAATCTAAATTTATTAAGGAAGTATTAATATTTCTAGCATGTGTGGTTTATTTTAATAATCAAGGCTCCTGGCAGGGGGCAGGATTTAACCTAGCAGATCCCTATTTCAGGAACTGTATTTGAAAAGTAACATGTAAGATACTTGTAAAAATTTCTAGCACTTTTAAATATATTTTTGTAGCACTCAACACTATATGCACAGTGATAGAGATATTTATGTTCTTATCATTTCTTTTTACAAAAATATAAGGGCTTGGTGTTACTATGTTTGTTCCATTATCTTCCTATACCCATTATAGCAGCATTTCACAAAACATGTTCCTTAATGTTAGCAGGGTTAAAAAAGACTGAAAGAAGTCTCTGTTCATATAAGCACAGGGAACACGGGTTAGAAAAATCTTAAACAAGCTTTAAAAAATTAATATCCTATTACTCTTTGAAAGTTGAGTAAGTTCTGATGTCAGTACTAAACTTATTTGATCACTTCACTTATTTAAGTGCTTTACAATTGCCACAATAGAGGGATAAAATATTTCTTTCATTCTATAAACAATATGAGCCCCTGTCCATCATTTCATACCCCCAATCCAAACCCCAAAGCCCTGCTGTCTGTAAACATATAGTAATTTTTCCAGTTTCAGAATATTTTTTTCAGAGCTGGGGACTGAATCCAGAGCCTTGTGCCTGCTAGGCAGTTTTCCCCCTTGAGCTATTCTTCCAGCTCCCTGTTCTAGAACTTTTTAGGCGTGGATTATAGTACATCCTCTTCTGTTTGTCTTTCTTCATTGAGAAAATGTTTTTGAGATACCTATCATTGACAGAAACAAGACATTCACTTTTACTATTGAGTACTATTCTGCTGGGAAAAGAGACCACAATTCACAAATCCATTCTTCTTTGAGTGGGCATCTAGATTGATTTGAGCATTGGATGAATCTATTAAGATTAAATATTAATCTTTCATTAAGTATAAAGATAGTTTAAAGCTTCTATGTACCTGTCTTTATTATGACATATGTTTCACTTTTCTTTGGGAAGTACTGAGAGGTAGAATTGTTAAGTCATATGTTAAAAATGCTTTGTTTTATGAGAAATTTGCAAATTATTTTGTAGTCCCACCAGCAAGGTGTGAGATTGCTAGCTTCAGTTGTCCTTTTAACTGTAGACATTCTGCAGAGGTCGTGTGATTTCAGGAATTTTAATTTTTGGTTCTAAAATTTTGATTTCATTCACTTTATTGTTTTTGTCATTGTTTTGTGATGCTGAGGATTGAAGGCAGGGTCTCATGGACACTGGGCATGCGCTCTACCACTGAGCTCCATCGTCAGCCCCGCTTTGTGGACTTTGGGCATGTGCTCCACCACTGAGCTCCATCGTCAGCCCTGCACCATTGCGTTCACTTGTCCATTAGTCTTTATTTTTTCTCATTCATTGGAAGCATGTTTTGACTTATTTATTAGAAATGAACATGATAGGTGTTTCCTGTGAGGCAGCTCCAGCCTCAGTTCAGCCCATTCGCCTTTAGCTGAGGTGGTTTTAGTCTTTCTGTGTGTACATGTTCAGGAGCCAGAGACTTGCTGGGCCAGGTCTGGGTGTTCTTCCTTCCTG
This sequence comes from Geosciurus inauris, assembly GCA_004024805.1. NCBI lineage: Eukaryota > Metazoa > Chordata > Mammalia > Rodentia > Sciuridae > Geosciurus > Geosciurus inauris. The sequence goes on from PVHX01002882.1 coordinate 139,122, forward strand.
GCTTTCTCTTGAGGGGTCTTTGGGCCTCCTTGGCATTTGTAGTTTCCATCTTCACTTTTCAGATGCGCTTAGCCAGAAAGACTGTGGATCTTTGCACGTCCGTTCCACCACCATGGTGCCTTACACGCTGACTGCACACTGCTCTCGCCAAAAGCTGGACACTAGGTCTCCTGTCCTTTCTGAAAATGCAAATGCCCACCAGAGTCCTTCTGCTCCTGTTTGCCTCTAGTACCTGCAGGCAGCTGCTTTCTGAATTTTGTCCAGGATGTAGAGTTGTTTTCTGCAGCAGGAACTGGTAGGGACTTTGTCATTCTTAGACATGTTGAAGCTTATATTTTCACTCTGTTGTGGAGTCATTTACTGAATATAATTTCTTAATTTGACTTGAGGTGAATATATCAATTTTTGCTTGATGATTAGAGCTTATGGTGCTCTATTTTGTAATCCAGATAATTGAGATTTTCTTCTATATTTTCTTCTAGAAAAATCGGTATTTTAACTTTCTCATTTAGAACTATAATTAACCATAATTGATTTTGTATGTGGTCTGAGTTATTGATCAGAACTTTGTTACCAGTGAAAACACTTTGAGATCTATTTGAATTTTTAAATTTCAATGTAGGGTATGTAGTTATAGTTGAGGGTAGTTACCACATGGGACAAATTCTAAATAAAGTGTAATTTTGTTTATGCTTAAGTCTAATTCTAGTATCTTCACATTCTATATAAGAATCAAGAATTAGTTCTTACCAATTAGTAGGTCCCTAATTTAAAGTACCAAACTACATTGGACTGTTAAAATGACATCAACAAAAAAAATGTTTTGATCAACTTAACTATTCTCAGGCAACTCAATTAAGTTTCTGAAGCCAAGCATGTAATTAGAATCCTTCCTACTCTGCTATATATACTTTACACATCAAATGTGCTTGAAATAGTCTCTATTTTATGAATTAAAATAGACTAATAGTCCCTTCCCTTTATCAATAAAGCTCTGACCTTTTACAATTTAGCAAGCAAATTTAGACCCTTTCTTTCATTACATCATAAAGTTGATAAAATTATATTAAAGTCACAAGTCTATTTAATATTTTAAAAAAAATATCCTATGAGGTTTTTTTTGTGTATGTCTTTCATTAGTTTTTAAGACATCTTGGTACAAGAAAAATGGTGAATAGAAAGGGTAAAATTAACAGCTGAGAAATAGAATTAATAGGAAAACATTAAAAATGGAGTAATGGAAGCTATGATTCAAAGAATAGCCCAAAACATGTAAGCTTTCACAAGTAAGCTTTAAATATTTATTATGTTTTAATGGGAAACTTAGATTTGTCAAGTGATTTTCACCAGCACTTCCCATGTACCTGAAATGCAGATTCTCAACATCATTCATGTTTAATTTTAAACTTCCTAAAAGTAAATTTTTTATCTTACTCATCTCTCCATCCCCCACAGAAATCTTTTCCCAAGTGTGATTAATGATATTCATTGCATTCTTAGAAGGATCTCAGAATAACTTCAGTATAACAAAGCTCCTATAAGTTGACTCATAGCATAGATAGTATTTTCATAAAATTAACTGGGTAGTTTGAATGTGTCAATTTTATCTGTTGAGTGTTATCATACAATTAATGTATAAAAAATAATGCATAGAAAAATTCTTAATTCACAGCATTATGTAACTATTTTCATATTAACATTAAATATTTCATATTTGACACACATTGTCATTGATCACTGCATAATCAAGAGGAACTGGAAAAACAGAACAAATAAAATATGGCTAAATGTAGTTGAATAACTTAAGATACAAGAAGAAATAAGTTTAGATGCCGCTTACAGAAGCCTAGCTCACAATGATCTTTATGTACATTTTTCCCTTTTTCCTCCATATCTGTGATGGTTAATTTTGTACCTTGGGGTGTCCAGATATTTGATCAAACCTGGTCCTGGGTATTTCCATGAGGGTGTTTTAGAGTAAGCTTAGCATTTATATCATTAGACAGAGCAAAGCAGATTGGGCTTTCCAGTGGGTGGGTCTTAACCAGTGAGTGGCAGGCCTGAAGACACTACCAAGGCTGACTCTGCCTGGAGAATTATCTTTCCCTTCTTCCCTCCCTCCCTCCCTCCCTTCCTTCCTTCCATTCTTTGAGCTGGAACATTGAATTCTGTTCTTTCTTCAGAATCAAACTGCAGCATTGGCTCTCCCTTGGTCCCGAGCTTGCTGGCCTTTGATGGGACTCCATCAGGGGCTTTCCTGATTCTCAGGTCTTTGGATAGGACTGGAATTTACACCCTTGGGACTTGTCAGCCTCCATAATCACATATATGTTCATTCATAATCATGATATATAATCACATGATATATAATCACATATATAATCAATCACATGTATATTTTCTTTTCCTGGTGGTTTTGTTTCTCTAGAGAATCATAACAATCTAATGCAGGTGGGATATCAACAGGTGTTAAATGACAGAAGAAGAAAAAAAGGTGTCTGTATACATTGGACAAAACAAAGAAATCAATGAATGTTAATTTTCAACATTTTAAACACCTGGATAAAAAATAGAAATAAATGATATGACTATTCTCTTTTCCAATTTTGGAAAAGCAGAAAACATTTATATGTTATTCAAAATTTAAGATTGGTAAATATACGGAAAAAAAACACCCTTACAAGTATATGTTGCTAATTTCTTATGCATAATTATAGTGTCCTATAGTTTGGATTATAATTTATAAAATAAGACTGAAAATTATCCTAAAATTCAAACCATTAATAGGAGAATAATCTGAGCAAAATTCATGATGCGTATTCATTTTAATGGCATGTATAAATAAAAGACTAATCAGAAAACTTGAAATGGAACCACCATTTGACTCATCTATCCTGCTCCTTGGTTTATATATACCCAAAGGACTTAAAATCAGCATACTATGGTGATGCAGCCGCATCAATGTTTATAGCAGCTCAATTTACAATAGCTAAACTATGGAACCAGCCTAGATGCCCTTCAACAGATGAATGGATAAAGAAACTGTGATATATATACACAATGGAATGTTACTCAGCATTAAGAGAGAATAAAATTATGGCATTTGTAGGTAAATGGAGGGAGTTGGAGAACATATCATGCTAAGTGAAATAATCCAATTTCAAATAAACCAAAGGCCGAATGTTTTCTCTGATAAGCAGATGTTGATCCATAATGGGGGGTGGTGTAGGGGATGAAGAAACTTTGGATTGTGCATTGGGGACTGAGGGGAAAGATGAGACTGTGGGGATGGGAAGGATAGTGGAATGAGACAGTCATTATTATCCTATATACATATATGATTACACTACTGGAGTGACTCTACACCATGTACAGCCAGAGCCATTTGTGTACAACGTGTCAAAATGCATTCTACTGTCATGTAAAACTAATGAGAACAAGTTAAAAATTTTTAAAAAATTAAAAATAAAAATATATTAAAAAATAAATAGAAGTCTAGTGTTACATTTAGTTGATGTGTTTGCATATTTCAAAAATTCTTATTGTGTTTCTAGTCTCTGGCGTAAGGATGACATGTTAGGAAAGATGGTCTTTCATAAAAGAAACAGCTCAAACTCAGTCCAATAGAACTTCATTCCACAGTATCTCTTTTGATGAACCTGTTCTATAATGTACAAATCTACTGCTAAATCTATTTATGCTGTGTTAGCAAGAATTTCATCATGTATTAAATATTCTGGAAATTTATAGAAGCAAGCTAATTGAAACAGAGATGTTAAAAATAAATGAGAGATGCTTGCATGAATCTGGGTGCTAATTAATGTTAGGGACTAGATTAAAAGATACAAAAATGTTAAACAAAATTACTGAACATTTTCATCTAATGTAAGAAAGTTCTTTTATTACTTCTTTTTAAATATTACTAAATTAAATATTAAAAGATTCAGCAAAGTATTTATAATATATATGAAAATGTCATAATAATGAAATACTTACATGCATGGCCCTTGGTAAAATATCAATACAATATCTTACAATACCATTGAAACTGTCCTTATAACACCTCCAGGCAAACTCTAAACAAAATTTTCGGATGTTCAATATGTGAGTCTTCTAGGTAGTTTTAGTCACATTTTTCACGTTACCTTTTGTATCTCATCTTTTAAAAATAATGTGAATGAATACACACTATATGATTTATTCTGTCAGTTTTCTTTTTCATGCAACGATATGTTCATAAGTTGTGCCTCTTTTGAAGTGTGGAATTGTACTGCATGCTTTCTCCTGCTTTGGGGTAAGAGATGTATATATCCATGCTACCACAAACCAACATTGGAATGATTTTCAGTTTGTGGCATTACAGAAAAAGTGGTGAGAGTATTGTGATGCGTATCTCCCGATTCACACATTAAAAAGGATCCTTTAGAAATGGAATGTTTGCAACATTCATATAAATGTTACTTACTAAATAATAATACCAGCTGATTGTGAAAAGTAAATGTGTAGCCGGGCGCGGTGGCTCAAGCCTGTAATCCCAGCATTTAGGGAGGCTGAGACAGGAGAATCGAGAGTTCAAAGCCAGCCTCAGCAATGGGGAGGCACTAAGCAACTCAGTGAGACCCGGTCTCTACATAGAACACAAAATAGGGCTGGGGATGTGGCTCAGTGATCGAGTGCCCCTGAGTTCAATCCCCAGTACCAAAAAAAAAAAAAAAAAAAGTAAATGTGTTAGCCCCAGATTTTCATTCTAACATGAAAGATTTGCGAATTTGTCACACTTGTCCTCACAAGACAAAAGGAAACAAACTAAACATCAACATCTCTTCCCAGATCCCACAGATATTGAGGTCATAGGGAAAACTAATGCCCTGAAAACTTAGAGGCAAATACAGAGATTCAGAGCTGACCACAAGCAGAAGGTCTTGGAACCAGGAATAGGTAGGGAAGACAAACTATAACCAAAGACATGCTGTGGAATGAGTTTGGCTGAGTCAGAGCCCCTGGGACCAGCCAAATTTTCATGTATGTTACTCATTCTAGTATTTTTAAATATTAAACAATATTTAAATAATAAGAATGTATACTTGATAAGTAAGGAGAGAAGAAAACTTGATCATGTAAGTGCTTAATCAAATCCCAAGAGGACAAGATAAAAGGTAAGTATTCATTTTAAAAAAGAAGCAACGAATGTGTATAACAAATGACATGGGGACACATTCCTTTATTTGTCCATTCTGAAAGTCCTTGTCTTTTAACTGGAGCCCTAAATTCATTGGCTGAAATATATCCAGTCTCATTGCTGTCATATCGTTTTACCTAACATTAGTCCCATTCTTTACTGTTGCTTTTCTTAGAGTTGTTTCTACACTGAACTTTTTTTTTCTCATTTGTTGTTCTATTTTCTGCTGTGGAAGTTATGCATTCTGTATGACTATATAAATATATGCATATGTACATACATGTATACCTATATATATATGTATATATACATATTTAACCTTTATTTTACTTGTTTGTATGTAGTTCTGAGGATCAAGCCCAGTGCCTCACCCATGCTAGGCAAGTGCTCTATCACTGAGCTACAGCCCCAACCCCTCTGCTTATGTTCTTTTAGAGCTTATTCTTGTTAATTTGTGTATATACAAAGTCAATCAATGTCATTGCCCTCCTGCCAAATGATACCAATTCCTGGAATATAACTTCACTCATCACAATCCTGACTCATGCTATTGCCTTATCTTTTAAATAGCATGTTGGTTTTTGTTTTTAACCTGAAAATATAGACTTGATTATAATAGTCTGTAGAGGTAAATGTTTTATATTTCAGTCTACACACTCATTTACGAGCTTTGCTCTTCACTGTTCTGTCTTACCTCTAAGACTTCATCTAGGCTCTGTTCCTGACAACTGAAGTCTGTTCTATTAGTTGTTTGAAAGTAATTTTCTCTTTTCCTAGTTTAAGAGATGGTTTTGCTCCAAGGACAACTTTAGGTTGATAAATTTCATTGCAGCTGATTAGGGCTGATTGTGGCTGTCCCCTTGCTTGTTTGTTTAGATGTCATTTATTTTGTTGTTTACTTCCTCTTTTTTTCTGATTAATCTTAATACATTCTCTTTGTCTTTGGGGTCTGATAGTTCCATGGTCTCTTTTTATTTCTCAAATACTAGAAGGTGGTTTGGAGTTCATGGGGATCCTGATCTCAGGTACTGATCTTCATTGGGCTCCTCAGAGTTTTCCACATTTTCTGAGCCTCCTCTCCTGCAGCCCCCTCTCCTCTCCTTTAGAACCTCCAGAGCATGCAGCCCCTCCTCCACTGTGCACTGCTTCACCTTTTCTTTCCCATTTTCCACCTTTTGGATCTTTTCTGCCATCTTGAATAAGCTTTTCAAGATGCACATTGTGTATCTTTGGTTCCTTATCATCCACCCTAAGGTTCTGTCTGAACTATTGACTGTTTTAGTTATTTTATTTTTCATTGTTGGGATTCAATTTATTTTAAATGCGACTCCCCACTTTCATATCTTCTGCTGTACTCTTATTTTTATCGACCTATTTTACTTCCTTAAACATACCTTTTGTCTTTGCTTTATAATCTGTGTCTAAAAATCACAATATCTAAAGCATCAAAGATCTTTTTCTGCCCCTTTTTGCTCTTGTATGTGGTGGCTTGCTTTCCTGTTTATTTATGATTTTTTTTTAATTATTAAGTTCACCTTTCTCAGAAAGTAATATGCAAAATCCTCTAGAGAGAGACAAAAAGCGTCATTCTCTTAAAAAGGTTTGCTTTTGCTGCTATGTGGATCATAATTCTAAATTAATTTCTCTTCTTGGGGTGTTTTATTTTCCATAAAAGGAAGTTCAAATTCAGCCTTTTTAAATTTCACCTGTGGGTTGGGTTTTATTATGAGTTATAAGAGTAGGCTTTATTTCTCCTTCCCACCCAGGCCTGAGCCCTTTGCTGTTCTATGCTATGGAGCATATTTGTTCCCACCACATGGTGATGCACACCCATGGAGGCTATTAGATACCACACCTGTCACATGTTTTTGTCTTCGGTTTTTAAAATCAAAAGTCACCCAGTTGTATCAGACATCTAAGAGCAAAGTCCAGATCCAGCACTCTGTTTTTCTCTCATTTTCATCTTTACCTATTTCTTCAGTCTCAGTAACACTTTCTTAACAGGTGATTAATGCGACCTTTGCCCGCATGAGAGTACATTTTCTTCCAGCATCTTTGGGTTGTGTTCAGAGGAATGGTTTTTGTTTAGGATATCTGAAATCTGTCCTCTGTTTTCTTTTAACACATTCTTCCCTCTTTTCTCAGAGCTCTTTTCCAAATCAGCCTGCCCTCCCACTCATGGATCAAAGCTTCAGATAATTTCCTTTTGTCCTCCATCAAAATGAACTTTCCCTGGCATCATCTCCAGGTAAGATAAATTAATGTAGACAATGAAAGAATAAGGAGAGATATTAGTATCCTCATTTTAAAAGAAAGTGTCCAGGCTTAAAATCAGTATGCACAGTCTCGTGCTGTTGGAAGAGTTCTTTCATTTCCAGAAGATTCTTTTTTTCTTCTATAAAACTAGGGTATGCAGGTCATGTGAGATAATATGTGTGAAACAGCTTCATTATGCACCCTTCACCCTACAATACAAGCTATTATATTTTTCCAACAAAAGATCTTTTAGAGCCTAAAATGATATGAGCCAAAGACATAAAAAATAGGACAATTTGAAGAAATTATGTAAATTTATGAGAAAAGATTTTTTTTTAAAATTTTTTATATCACTGGACTTTTAGTACCCTTCTAAGTCAACCTTTAGAATCTATTGCCTTATTCTGGCTGCACATGCATGTGTAGAGAACATGTTTCACACCATAAATGCATCTGTCCTCATGAATACTCACAAAAGGCAACAAAAGAAATCTCCATTGTAATGTGGCTCCTTCATCAGCAGCATTGAAAGGGAATCATATACCACAGTTAATTTCATTCCCAGAATTTTTACAATAGCAAGACAGCTGTTCAGCATAACTTTTCCTGTAGCTTTTCGATTTATGGTACAGAAGATGAAATGTATTTAGAAGTAAAGGCCAAGTGGCTAGTAGATGAACTTTATGAGATTTAATCTGATCATGTCAGGGGCTTATTTTTCATTGGAATATTTTAGGCCTCCTGGTCATTGCCTTTGTGCTAGGTAGCAATTTCCCAGCCTTATTTAAGATACAATTTGAAAAACAAGCTGTAGAACAATAATTATCTGAAATGCTGATTTACAAATTCTTTTTACTTTCACATTGACATGTGTTATTTGGGAAAAGTGTTCATTTTGTTTCCATAAACCTACTATTTATCTTGCCTATTTTGATACTGATGTTGCTTTTTTTAAATCAAATATTCTGCTAAGTTATGAAATATTCAAATGTGCCAGCATTCATATATTACAAGGAAAATCATATCTCTTTTACTATTATTTTGCATGTTAATATATAAGAAAGTCTACAACCCAGAATATTAAAGCTGGGGAGATAAAGAAGTCATTTGTTCAGGTGTGTAAATGTAAATTAACATAACATGGGCTGAATTATATTAGTTTCAGGTTTCAGCTTGACAAAATTATAATGATAAATAAAAATATGTGACTTCCATTTCTCATATTTGTAAATAATGGCCCCAAATGTAAAAGGTTGCAGCTGGTAGAGATCAAATTAGAGCACAAATTATTTTTCTTGAAGGATTTTCAGAAAACAGAATTTACATTATTCATATTGTTTAAAATGCCAAAGGAACAGTCAAACTTCCATCTCAGCTGGCCTCCAACACCTGTTTTATAACCACATCATGTTTTCTTCCCCTTCCTTCAGTAGGATGATAAACATTTTGAAATTCATCAAACTTTATTCCATGAATTTTAACTGTGGGTGGATCCCAGAATATGGATGATACAAGTTTACTGAGAAATGACATAAACTTCAAGGTCCTATGAAAAGAATCACTGCTTTATTTACTCTTTGTTTAGATCTCTTTGAATGTTATAGCAGGAACGCAAGAAGGCCAATTGGTAGAAAAATATCTCAATCTAGGTCCCATTTCCAAGGGACATAAGATCATTCAGATTTGAAGTGAGAAAACTTTCTTTAAACAGGAGCCAACAGTAATATCTGTGCAGAAATAACCCTGGACCTCTACCAGCTCTTCTTAATATTTTAGAATGTGTGCATTTCTCCTCCTTTTATTTTTCATTTCATAGACTGCTGAAGCCAGGCACAGTGACAAGGACTATTTTGTAATCATTTTGATTTATCTACAAGCAGCAGGTTTGCAAATCCCTTAAGAACTCATTCTCAGATTTGTAGCTCAATTAAACAGACTCATTTAGTCTGGATAGACTGGCTTAAGAGTACAGATGATTCCAATCCCAAAGATTCCAGGACCTCATGTAGAGTAGTAAATTTTGTTTAAAAATATGCCTTATTTCCTTGGACTTATAAAATGTGTTCAAAACATTCAGAAAGGATCTTCTATGTCTGAGATATACTGTAACTACAATTGAATTTGGCAACCTAAAATTTTCTCTACATTCTGTCTTCAGAATCATAGCTGTAGGGTCAAAATAGGAAAATCTTCATTATCTGCTATCTTGAAGAATAAAAAAATCTTTTCACTCACATCTGGCTGGATGACAAAGTAAGAGACACTCAGGTTACTCACTTTTGTTACCACGAGCCCAGCTGTTTCTGGTTATTAAAAGAAAAGATGGGAATTGATGAGTCCTTGAGCCCTGACTTGCTCTCAGACACAATCATAACCTTCGTGTACCATGCTTGATACAATTCTCATCACCTCTCAGTGAAGAAGGTTCCAAGGAGAAGAAAGAGACCCAAGGAAACATTTTAAAAAGTGAAAATAGGAGAGAGACAGAGAGAGTAAAAACAAAACAGAAAGATGATAAAGAAAAGAGAGGGAAAAGGTGCTTGATAGTATTTAGCTGCACATGAAACATATAAAATCGTTTTTCTAAGATCACATGGCCAGGAATATTGCCAAAGTGAATGTGTGGTTTACCTGACACCAAAATCTTTAAACCTCTGCTGTGTTCCAGGGCATGGTGGCAGACACTGATGTAGGTTTTTTGTTTTGTTTTGTTTTTTCCTTTTCTATACACAGCAGATACATTTTACAGTCTTCCTTAGAGTTAGAGCAGGTCGTGTAAGTGAGTTCTCACCAGTGGGATATGTTATTACTTCATGGTCTGGCTACTATAATCTTTTTTCATGAAATATCTTTCCCTATTTCAAAGCTGAATGTGGCATTTGAAGTTCATAAAGGAGAGCAAAGTGAGGTAGCAGCAGGAGCCTTTTGGTACCGGGGATTGAACTCAGGGGTCCTCGACCACTGAGCCACATCCCCAGCCCTATTTTGTGTTTTTATTTAGAGACAGGGTCTCACTGAGTTGCTTAGCACCTTGCCATTGCTGAGGCTGGCTTTGAACTTGTGATTCTCCTGTCTCAGCCTCCCAAAGGGCTGGGATTACAGGCATGCACCACCATGCCCAGCTAACACCCCAATTCTAACCATGATTCCACCCTGACTGCTCTAATTAACAATCAAGTTTGATCAGGGTGACTAAATCCTACCAGTGCTAACAAAATGCCTCCTTCTCTAAAGAGTGAATCCTGAAGATCTCCCCACAGGACGAATTGTCAGAGGAGCTCATCCGCAGCAGGTAGTAGCTGCCCACTAACACTGGGTGGGTCATTACTGAGTTCTTTCTCTGCTATTTTTTGCCAATAGTTTGAATAAGAAATAGCAAAAATAAAACAATGAGTCTATTATGTTCTCCAAACCGTATTGTGCATGGATGAAAACAGAATAGCACCATAATTTATTATTAAAATGAAAGCTATAAAAGGAAATAAACTCTCCCCCAACCTCCCCAGATATGTCTAATCTCTGTGGAGAATCTAAAACTATGGATATCTCTAGAGAGGGCTGTCAGAGTTTTACCTCCTTATAGACGTCTATATTTTCAGGCCTCTGGTTGAGTTTCCCTGCCCAGAAATTATGATATTCAAAGCAGGATGATGTTCTCTCACTGCTGTAAGGTTATTAATACAGTAACTTTTGAGAACTCTATTAGCTGCATGCTGTTCTATGGTTTCAAATGTATCTATCTAGTATCCCTGGAAGGCAGACCCACACTGCTGATGATTTTTATTAACACCATTTTAGAGATGAAGCAAGCAGAAAGATGAGTATAAAAGCCTTTACAAGAATAATGAAAAGCAGAGTTAGGTATACATAATACAGTCTGAAGCAGTTAGGTTTAAGACTCAAAGTAGTTCTCCTATTGTCAATGTAGGCAATGATTCACATTCATTCCATCATTGTTTGAACGGAACACTTGTAGAGAAAGAGTTTCTCAAGGGTCAAAAAGAAAAACCTTAAGAGCTTGGTAATTGAGGTAGATTCAAAAGGCATTTTTGATTAAGGCATTGGTTTGGTTTTGTACAGGGATGTCTGAGAATATCATCTGATATTCATAGTGCATCATTTGGAGCTTATTTCTGTTCCTTCATCAGTGGATGGAGGCATAAGCATAGTAATCCAGAAATGTGAGAACTAGATCAAACTCTAAATGTCCCATGATTCAAAAGATTGTCTATGTATGCAAAGTAAAAAGCATCCTACTTAGTCTGCCTTGCTATACCTTTGATAACTCATTCCCAACTATCTTTCTCGATGCATGTTCCTGCCACACAGGAACATATTCTAAGCTATACTCAAGTCACCCTAGTCCTTTTAAATTCATTCACTAAAACTCATTTTTCTTTACATATTCAGTTATGTTTATCCCATCTGCTTGGAATACGTTGATCTTCATGTTAGTCTGCATTTCTAATTCTATTTTCATCTTTAAAAGGCCTGCCTTAAAATACTGCAGTTTCTCTTGAATTCCCAAATTCTCTTTATGGGTCATTTGTTCTCTTTCCTGCTCCCACTACTAATTATCAATGCCTTCCTTGTAAACTTTTGGGACATAAATATTGTTGTATCATTTTCAAAAAATTTCTATACCAACCAGCAATGTGTCCAACGTGTAGTTCGTGTTTATTTCTCTTGTTCAGTTTCCCATGTAGTTTCTTCAAACTTTTTCTTACATGAAGGAGGAACAATTAGGATTTGGAATAACATAGGAATTATTCATAGGACACAAAAGGATAGCAGCATACATTTGGTGACACTAGCCGTTTTTGATGAAGGATAATTTGGGTTTTGGAGAAGCTGTCACTGTTTTTGTGTTTTGTGATTTTAATGGTTTTCTCTCCATGACACAAAGTTACGCTTTCATGTTTCCCAAAGAAGTGGTTGACATTGCTCTTGATATTTAAACTGGATTCTCTCACTGACTATTTAAAATTGTCCTCAGATACCAAAGGTTTTTCTGAAGATTTCCTTCCAAAAGGTCAAAGAATTTGGTCTTACTTCTAAGGGGGCAGTTGAAAAAAGAAAATTAGCAAAAATAACAAGGATGAGCTGAGCACGGTGGCATATGCCTGTCATCCCAGTGGCTCAGGAGGCTGAGACTGGAGAATTGCAAGTTCAAAGCCAGCTTCAGCAATGGTGAGGAACTAAGCCACTAGCCACTGATGTGGCTCAGTGGTTGAGTGCCCCTAAGTTTGATCCCCGGTAACCCCTCTCCCCCAAATAAAAAACAAAAAAACAAGGATGGCTAGTTTGAGCACTCCCAGAAACAACAACAATAAAAAGAAGAAAAAAACAAAACAAAAAAAGAACAGCCAAAGCCATTAGAAGTTAAAGAAAATGAAAATTATAGTTTACTGGCATTAGAAGAGCCATCATTCCAAGAAGCATATTTTAGAGAGAGAGGTGATGCCAGGAGTTCATCATCAAGACACCACCTCACCAGCTGGCCACCAAACCTTTAGCCTGCCCAGTTATTCTGTCCTTGGAAACTTTTAGAAATTAGCTCAAATGTCTATTTAACTTTTAATGGAAAACCAAATGCCCTCCCCCATATTTACAAGAATCTTTAGAGAAGTGCATGTGTGGGTGAGGTAGCTCTGGTGAAGACTATAGTGCTAGATATGTGTCCTTATAATTCCCTTTGTTTGGGACATTTACAGATGTTACGATTCAGTGTAATCAATCAGTATGCAAAGGTACAAAATTATATTGGAAGAAAGAGGTTGTAGAAACAGAGTTTGGTATTGAATTCAATAGACTCTAAACTATAGCTAATAAAAACAGAAAAAAAAAAAACAGAAAGAAGGAGAATATTTACGGGATTGGAGAAATTCAAAGAGCCAGTACCTAAGTTGCAGAGGAACTAAGCCATCTCATAAACCCGCCCTTCAGACTGTTGCCATTAACATGATTCTGGTGCCAGAGAAATCTGTACCTATTCATTTTCAGTGTCAAATTCCAAATTCCTGGGAGGAACATGAAGGGCCTAACTGGAATAAAGTTTTCATGACTATTAAAGTCTATTTTTGATTTATAACTAGTGCAAGTGGGAGCAGAATGGGTTACATAAATTCTAGTGCTGTACATTTGAAGTCTCTCTTGGAGAAAGGGAACTTTGGTTTGGAGACCTCTTGAGGAGGTGTCTAACATCCTGGGATTTTACTTCCTGCTCTTTGACAGATGAGGACACACAATTTCCCTAAGAGGTGACTGATGTGACCAGGGTGCAGAGGCTGGAGTCTAACTAGAGGAGAAGTTTCCTATTTTTAATTCCTTCACTATGTCCATGTTCCCTGGAGATGAATTAGAGAACTTATGTTACAAAGATTAGAAGTCTGAAATGTTAAGTCATAAGGCCTTCGAGGACAGAAGGAAGATTGCATTTGTTAAACTTAAAATCCAACACGATGATTCAAACATATATAACCAAATAAGGTGATTCTATTTTCTTGTCATATTACTCTATATTATCACTGTGCAGTAGTAAGATATGGGAATAAGCCGGGCGCGGTGGCCCACACTTGTAATACCAGCACTTTGGGAGGCTGAGGCAGGAGAATCACGAGTTCAAAGCCAGCCTCAGCAAAAATGGCGAGGCGCTAAGCAACTCAGTGAGACCCTGTCTCTACATAAAACACAAAATAGGGGCTGGGGATGTGGCTCAGTGGTCAAGTGTCCCTGAGTTTAATCCCTGGTACCAAAAAAAAAAAAAACAATGAGAATAACAAGTGTCTTTAAAAGAATCAAAATCACTATGTAGTGTCATTTTCTTAGCTATACAGACTTGAAATCATATCATCACGTAGAATTTAAAATCTTTTTCACTTTATGTATCTGACCAGTTTTCTGATCCCCATCTAACATGCACTCAAATTTGGGACTACATCCTAATTGCTCACAAATTTAGTTTTCTAGATCAGTAGAATCAACATCAGTTTAGGCAATTTTTCAGGCAGGTTCTGAGACCACCTGAATCAAAAATGGTGGAATGAGGTCCTAATCTATCTTCAATATGTATCAGGAAGTTCTGATACATGTTATATTTGAGATCCACAGCTTCTAGTCTATGGATACAGTCTTCATAAACACTACCCTCAATTGCAACTTTTTATGTCTAGTTATTTATTGATTTTATTTCAGAAATTTTATAGAGTACCTTCTATGTGTCCTGTACTATTCCAAGCATTTGAGATACAGTAGCTCATTTAATCCTCACAGCGGTCTTATGACATGAGATTCAGAGAGCTGCAATATTTCAGTTTTACAGTGGAGTAAAAAGAAGCAAAGAGCATCTGTTTGTGAATGCTAGGCCTGGATTCCAGGCCATGCCGTCTGACTATAGAGTCCCCCCTTGAACTTGACACTTCATAGGAGCTCTTGTGATACTCCTCGGCTCACTACAGCTATTCTCTATAACTAACTGATCAATAGATATTTATCAAACTGAAATGCTAACAGAAAAAAAGAACCGAAGCAGACAGATTCACATTTAAAAATAGAACATCCAAGAACTATAAGACAGTGTTTATATTAAAAGAGGGGAAAGAAAAAACTAAGGAAAGGAACTAGGCAGAGAGAAAAGTCAGAAAACTTTCCAAAATTAATGCTAGATATCAAAACACAGATACAAGAAGTTAAGACAATGCCAATCAGGATAATACCAACCCCCATCCCACATACCCCTACAGAAACACGTTGAGCTTTAGAAAACTTCACCCAAACATAAGGAAAAAGCTTATTTATGGAGGAATGAGGATAGCAATTGTAGCAGACATTTAAGAGAAAACAAGGTAGAAAAGAGTTGTGTGAAATATTAAAAGAGATAAAAGAGAAAGTCACTGATCTAAAATTCTATATCCAGTGAAGTCAGCCTATAGATGTGAAAGAAATTTAGACTCCCAGACAAACAGTAACTGGGGCAATTCATCACCAGCAAATCTAACCTGGAAGAAAAGATATTAAAAGTAGTTATTTAAGTATAAGAAAAATGACAGGTAGAGCAGAGATTGAATCCCATAAAGAACATTGGAGAAAAAAGAAAGGTAAATAATATATTTTATTTTTCTTACTCTTAAGTGATCAATAAGATAGGCTTAAAGTTAAAATAATGGAGTACATTAAAAATGAAGGCAACTGTCACAAGGAACAAAAGATGAGAATAGGGGGACTGTTCTGCTTCTAGGTACCTGTGCTACAGTTGCCAGCCATAGTGTTATTTAGAAATGGAGTAGTCGAAATGTATATTGGGAACTCTCAGCAATCCCAAAACCAATTTTTAAAAGAAATACAGTTTCTATTCTAAAAGTGAAAGTTAAATGGAGTCGTATAAAATCTCAATTAATCTAGAAACGGCAGAAAAACAGGAAAATTTTAACAACAACAACAAAAAAAGATGCTGCAAAGAGGAAATACTTGCCAATGTGGTAGATATTAATCAAATGGTAGCAGTAATGACTTCGTATGTAAATGGTGTAAAGACACCAGTTATACATTCCTAATATTTTAAAATTTTAATTGATGCCTGACCGTTGTACATATTTATGGGACACAGTGTGTCATTTTACAGGTATACAATGTGTAATGAACAGAATAGAGTAATTGGAATTAATTTTTCCAAATCATGATCACAGGATCATGATCACATGACCCATTTTTTGTGTACTCTTTAATTATTTTTTGTCAGTGCATTATAATTTGCATCAGAGCAATCTATCACTTCTGTGGTACAATTTATTACTGGCTAAAATTTTTGTGGTACTGTAAACAAGATTGGTTTCTTGATTTCATCCTTGGCAATTTTGTTATTGTTGCATAAAAATACTACTGATTTTTTGTATGTTAATCGTGTATCCTGGAATTTTCTTGAATTCCTTTATCAATTCTAATAGCTTAGAGGAATCTTTATTTTTCTATACATAAAATCACATCATCTGTAAACAGAAATAATTTGACCTTCTCTCTTCCTGTCTGGTTGTTCTTTATTTCTTTCCTTTATTGTTCTGGCTGGGACTTCCAATACTGTGTTGAATAAGAGTGGTGAAAGGATCATGCTTGTATTATTCCTGGTCTTACAGAAAACAATTTCAGCTTTCCCCTATTCAGCATGATGTTATCTGTGGGTCTGTCGTATGTAACTTGATTGTGTTGAGGCACGTTCTATTCCTATTTTCTAAGGGTTTTTATCATGATGGGAGATTCAATTTTATTAAAAGGCCTTTTTGCTTCATGTGAGCTGATCATGTTTTTTATCCTTCATTTTCTTGATATGATGCATTATGTTTATTGATTTGAATATGTTTAATCCTTGTATAACTGGGAGAAATTCTATTTGATTGTGACACATAATCTTTTTATGTGCTGCTGGATTTGGTTCACTAGTACTTTGTTGAGAATTTTTACATCTATGTTTATCAATGATATTATAAGCCGGGCGCGGTGGCTCACGCTTGTAATCCCAGCACTTAGGGAGGCTGAGACAGGAGGATCGCGAGTTCAAAGCCAGCCTCAGCAATGGCGAGGCACTAAGCAACTCAGTGAGACCCTGTCTCTACATAAAACACAAAATAGGGCTGGGGATGTGGCTCAGTGGTCGAGTGCCCCTGAGTTCAGTCCCTGGT